>JADDOH010000764.1:0-27181 GCA_016648135.1 Agrypnia vestita | reverse complement strand
AGATGGTGGCTGAGAATACACGGGCCAGCCTGTGTGCTCCTGTGCTTCTGGACCCCCGCGACGGACGTTCCTCTATGAGGCATTTCGCATTCAAGGCGAAAGGCTCTGCACTACATGGAAGTGTTAGCACTGTGTTGTCTCCGAAGCGGGCCGTGACTTACAACCTCGGTCTTCGGAAGCAAGCTTGATGGAACCGCGCAAAATTTATCAGTTCCCGTGCGGAACATATGCTTTGATAGAATTTCTAGTGAAATAAAATGAAAGTTGCTTATCTGTGGAAAGATCATGTCCATCTGTCGAAACACGAATCTAGATAGCATATGTGGCTTTGAAGGAATACTACGTGCCATAGAACAAGTTGTACAATTATGAAGGACGGAGTAAAGTGAGTACGTTACGAAGGTCGGCGAAAGAGTTTGGTGGTATCGGCGTGCTACCTGCCGCGGTGATTCGGACTTCTGATTGGTGGCTCGCCTCGAGCGTGATTGTTCTATTGGCACGCTGGAGGGACTAGCGTCCGGGCAGACCTAGATCCTCCGCAATATCTTTCGCATAATCCCAAATTTAAAATTCGGTAAGTTCCTGTCTCACGATCTAGGCGGCCAATTACACTTATATGTGTCATGTTATTTTTTCTCTGTTTATTTAATGTTATTGTTATTAATATGATGCACAGCGTGCCAGCGCTTTCCGTGCTTATTGCGTGCGATTTCCACCTTAAGCTTGTAGATGATTAAATTCTTTTAATATCATGCAGCGGATCGAAGACCTAATTTTCGCAGTTTTGTGTGTGGGGCCAACAAATGAAGCATAATATGACATTATTATTCCAGCCTTATACGCCGTTCAGAACTATATAAAGAACATTTAACATTTTATTGATACAAAAACTATTTACATTGCAGATCTGTTGAGAACACAAGATTCTTTTCCGGATGATCCAACTATGACTTCACCTGCCCTTGGAAAGCAGCCGGAACTGGAGACCATTTCCGACCCTCAAAAACACTCAAGCAAGCATGCGCTTACTCCCGCTACTAAGAAGGCATTTTCTTGTTCTCAGATACCGTATACGAGCGAGCAGAAGGCTTCTTTGAGAATTCACGAAGTCTCGCATACTGAAGAGAATTATTTTTCTTGTCCACAGTGCAATTTTTTGTGCATTCATGAATCAAACTTTCGGATACATATGCTTAAGCACACCGGTGAAAGAGTATTTCCATGTTTACATTGCAGTTATTCGAGCTACGAGAAATCATATTTAAAAAGCCACATGCTTTCACACAGTGTAGAAAAACCGTTTTCATGTTCACAGTGCAATTATTCTTGCAATCGTAAATCATTTTTAAAAAGACACAGGCTTTCACACAATGGAGTTAAACTGTTTTCATGTTCACAGTGTAATTATGCGAGCAATTGGAAATCAGACATAAAGGTTCATGTACTGAAGCACACTGGAGAAAAACTATTTTCATGTTCACAGTGCGATTATTCGTGCAATCGGAAATCAGAATTAAAAGTTCACGTAGTTAAGCACACTGGAGTAAAACTATTTTCATGTTTAGAGTGCAGTTATTCGTGCAATATTAAAACAAATTTAATAAGACATACGCTTTCACATACTGGAGAAAAACCGTTTTCATGTTCACATTGCGATTTTTCGTGCCGTGATAAATCAAATTTCAAAAGACATACGCTTTTACACACTGGAGAAAAACCGTTTTCGTGTTCACAGTGCAATTATTCGTGCATTGATAAATCAAACTTAAAAATACATGCGTTCACCCATACTGGAGAAAAACGGTATTCATGTTCACAGTGCGATTATTCATGCGCTACAAACACAAGACTAAAAAGACATACATTTTCACATACTGGTGAAAAACCGTTTTCGTGTTCACAATGCAACTATTCGTGCAATGATAAATCAAGATTAAAAAAACATGCATTTACTCACACTGGGGAAAAACCGTTTTTATGTTCACAGTGCGATTATTCGTGCATCACAAAATCAAGATTAAAAAGACATACACTTTCACATACTGGAGGAAAATCGTTTTTATGTACACATTGCAGTTTTTCGTGCAAAAATAAATCATACTTAAAAAAACATACGCTTTCACACACTGAAAAAAAAATTAAGCTAAAATTTTAACCAGTGCTTTTTAATTACTTCCGACTTTTCTGTACATAACTTCTAAGGTGCTTTGTAAACAATGGAATAATATTTTTAAAACGAAATTTTTTTTTTATAATTATGGAACCGTTTATTATTTTCATTAAGATATTGTTGTAAAAGGTAACATAAAGAATTATAACATCGCAACTATTTACAAGATAAACAAAAACAAAGGAACAACAAATGTTAACGAAGATACAAGAATTACAGAAAATTTTCAAAGATTAATTGATTTTGTTATCACAAATGATTTTAAGTACTTCCTTATGGTAGAGAAAGTACAAAAAAAAGGTTATAAGATTCTATCTCGACATGAGAGAGTACGGGCAATGTCCTTGGCTCTACCCGACCGAGTTTCTCCAGGTTATGCTTGGCTGCAATAGAGGAATGAGCGAGCACTGGACGTCTTTGAAACGAAAATTTTGAGGCATATCGTCGGGCTGGTTCTAGAAAATGGACTTTGGCGCAGACGTTACAACAATGAGCTCTATACTCTATTAAAGGAGCCAAACGTCACAAAATTTATAAAACTAGGAAGACTTCAGAAGCATCAAGCACCAATGTCCCTGCTGAACTCAAGGCCAATAGGGCGAAGGAGCTTAGGAAGGCCAAAATTAAGATAGAGTGACAACGTCCTCAAAGACATCTCTGTCTTAGAGCTTCGGGACTGGAGAGAACTGGCTCTAGACTGAGATGAGTGGAGGAAGATTATTGAGGAGGCCAAGACCTACCAAGGGTTGTAGTGCCAAGAGTGATGATGATGATGTTTCTTGGCTGCAATACTTTAGATACTAGAAGCAATGTGTATTTGATTGCATTTTTATCCATTGTTGCGCCGTATGATCGAAAACCCTGTAAGAATGCGGAGCATTTTTTAAGTTATTTTTTATATATTTATTGTTTATTTACATTAGTTAATACAAGATACTAATAACTGCCACACTAGTTAAAAACCTCTTCTGTGGCAGTTATTCTCATATGGTATTTGTGTAGTAATAAAAAATGACAATTAAAGAATCTAAATCTAAAAGAAAATAAAAAGAAAAGAAAATATACATACAAAATCAAGATAAGAATTTAAAGTAAATCATAGGAATATCTAAATCTAAGAGAAAGGAAAAGAAAAGAAAAGAAAATACACATACAAAATTAAGATAAGAATTTAAGTAGTTACACAAATAAATATTATATTATAGTATACTTTAAATTATACAAATCAGTTTTTGCTAATTCAAAGGGCGGATGTATGTTCCTGATAATTACCTTAGACAGCGTCAGCATAGATCGTTTCACATTCCAATATACAGGACCAACCTGCCGATAGTTAAGCCTGTTGAAAGAGCTACTCCTATGCTGAACAATATCACTCTGGACATTGTTATGTTTCATGTCTGTGAGCGGGTTTTCCGAAGTAGGATTCTCCTACAACTTTGATATGAATGATTTTATATATGTTTTATATTTGGGACTTTGTCTATTTCTTACTTATTTATAACACTTATAAATTATATTTATGTTTTTAATGCAAGGGTTGTATAAAAAATAAATAAATTGCATTGTATTCTCTAAATGATTTATATTTTCAAACCAATTTGATAAATAATATATGAATCTGGAGATATCTCACTGTTGAAAGAGTTTTTGTTTTCTAATTAACTATCTCAGTGTAGCATAATACGATGCGAGTATAAATAAATAAACAATACATATTGCTGTGTTTGACCGTGTAGTGATTATCATAAATCCATCACAGTCATGCTTACAGATCGCCAACCTGACAAGTATGGTATTTTAATTGGTAAACCAATGAACTAAAAAAATAATTGTGCTTACAAATTTATTCATTAAAAGTGATGTACATTACAAAATTAAGAGAAAAGCATAATTAAAAAAAAATTGATTTCCTAGAGACCCATAAGGCACCCACCTTGGCCCACTTTATAATAATGGCTAACTCAATAGGTACAAATATAGGGCCTTGTTTTTAAACCCTTATCTTTTCCCTTCCAATACAAGAATGGTTTGAGTCTCCTTCGTTCTCCGAGTGCCCAACAATTAGATACTTGCACATGACTTGAATATCTTATGTTCTGAGTGCATGCATAAACATAGAGAATAAAAATTTATTTTTATTCTGCGCTACACAGCTATCAGAATAAAATGTTATTTCTCGCATACACTGGTAATAGTCTTTTAAAAATTTATATATGCATATAGACATTCCAATAGCACAGCTTTTTGCAATACCTACTCTCAAGCCAAATAGGTATAACAATTAGGGATGGGCGTTGAATGGACGGACTAGTTGAAATCAACCGTTAACGTTGCGTCGACGGTTTACGTTTATCGCATGGACTAGTTGAATTCTTATACGGTGAACGGCGGACGCCGTGGACGGTGGACGATTCGAGATACAACGTAGTGCAAAGCGACGAGCGAGAGCAAGACAAAACGTCTCCGTTTATTTCTCTCTCATCTCTCGCTGTCGACTTGTAGACGCCATAGACGGCCCGACGGGTAATTTCATTTCAACTCTAAAGTACACGACCATAGAGTGCAGATCTGTGTACACGAACTGTGGTAGAGACTAGAAATTTGAACGCATGCGTAGGATAAGATAGGCTTAATAAGCTATTATCTATTATTTTTTACTTGATTTGTGCGACGTGCACGTGCGACGGCGACGTTTCGGTGAATTCCCAATTTTGCACTGTATAAAATAAAACAATTCTGTTTAATTATTTTATTTTTTATTGAACAAATATTTTACTGCATACACCTGATATTGTTGTGTATACCTACTTCTTTCTTTGTTTTTTTTTTTTAATTTCTTATTATTTTTTTATTTATTTTTATATTTATTTTATATTTATTTTATATTTATTTTAAGAAGTATAAAAAACAATATGTAAAAGCCTATAATGTGCGTAAACAAATAAATAATAATTTATTTTTTTTACATATAAGCACAAGTAGCGGTTTTACTTTCTCCGAAACTATATTCCTTCGAACTTCTTTAAATTTTAAATTTTTTTTTTTTTTTAATTTTAAAAAATAGAGATGTGAACACGGAATACGTGTCACATCAATATTCTTACTATTTTCAAACTAAGCTAAACGCTTGTGCTATGAAAATAGGACTAACTTGCTGATCTGGAGTGAGGTTCGAACCAGTGACGTTTGGATCACGAGGCGAGAGTCCTAACCACAAGACCAACAAGCTACAAGCTAAAATTAACGTAATAAAAATAGCCAATGGTTACGCCGTCGAGCAGCGTCGCGTCGAACCGTAGACAGTTGACCATCGTACCGATGTTTAGATAGAACGTCCGCGTAACTAAGTTGACGCGTCAACTAGTTGACGAATTCAACTAGTTGATCGTCTCGTCGATGGACGGACGTGGACGGTCTCGTATCGTCGACGGTAAATACGTCGACGACCCATCCCTAATAACAATGGCCCTGTCGTGTTTTGGTATCATATACTGAGAAGTTAGAAACGTATAATTAACTCCTATAAAATGTTGATATATTGGCATTCGGCAGCGGAAATACATTATGGATAGCCACTACAGTATCATTTGTCATCTTAGAAATCCTTATTTTTCTTCGTGAGATAGCTTTACATTCTGAATGTCTTAAGAATATTATTTTATTCTAATTTTTCATTTGCAGTGCAGGACCGAGCCGACTCGCGGAGCGCCTGTGTGCGAAATCTAGAAGCGCCTCTTTTATTGTCGTCGAGTTTCGACATGAATATTTTTTTTATTTTTCAAATTTTGACTGAAATATGTTCTCCAGTTTATTATATTATACAGTATAGTATTTTACTAAATAGCTAAAAAACGGTTCGCTTCCGCTTAAAACGCGAATTAATTTTTTACATACTTTGTTTGAGATATTAATTGGTAGATATTGACAAATTAGCCGATTGTTTTCTAATAATACTGATTTTACTATTAAGTATGCTAAATTTTTCAGAAAAATCAACAAGAGTCGAAAAGGCGGAAAAATGTGTGTACTCGCATAGTTCATAAAACATAAACATAATAATATAAAAAAAACAAAATAAAAAGATAAAATAAAAAATATAAAAAAGTCCAGCAGGTCAATATTCACAAAAAAATCCAAATTTTACTTAACAAAAGTTTTAAGCAGACCATCGAGCAGCTTTTAAAATCTGTCAAAAAATAGATATTCGGCCGCTTTCCTTATGGGTCCTGTACACATTGGTAGGCCAACCTCGGCCACACGCCAACCTCGCCTAATGCCCAACGGCATTCACACATTAGCGCACGACTCACTGCTGCCTGGTGGAGCACTTGTGTTGACACAGGACGGCATTTCAAATTAAATTTGACACATGTACAATACGTGTAAAATTTAATTTGATTGCGTGTTAAGGAGTGACTAATCGCAAAAATTTGAAAATACTCTACTTTAGTTTATTTCCTAAGTTTTAAGCGCGTGGGCGGTTTCTGGACTATTCTGTATTCGAAGGGTGCACTGTAGTGGAAAAACAACAATAAGATCCTCAAGTGATCTGTATTCCCAGTCTTGACGCCTGACTGCCAAATGTGAATTTCAAATACTATTCATATATCACTATTCCTCCTCCACCCTATTTTAAGCTGGTAAACTGATCTCTGTCTCGACGGAATACTTTATATCTTTCGTCGAAAACGGGTTTTCCCAGTGTGTGAAAGCGTGTGTCTTTTTAAGTTTGATTTATTGTTGCACGAAAAATTACAATGTGAACACGAAAACGGTTTTTCTCCAGTGTGTGAAAACGTATGTCTTTTTAATCCTGATTTTGTAGTGCACGAAAAATCGCAATGTGAACATGAAAATGGTTTTTCTGCAGTGTGTGAAAGCGTATGTCTTCTTAAATTTGTTTTATTATTGCACGAATAACTGCACTGTAAACATGAAAACAGTTTTCCTCCAGTGTGCTTAAGTACATGTTTTTGTGATTCTGATTTCCGATTGGACGAATAATTACACTGTGAACATGAAAATAGTTTTTCAGCAGTGTGGGTAGAAGCATGTTTTTTTAAGTTTGATTTTTCATTGCACGAATAGTTGCACTGTGCACACGAAAACGGTTTTTCTCCAGTGTGTAAGAGCGTATGTCTTTTTAAACTTGATTTATCACGGCACAAAAAATCGCAATGTGAACATGAAAACGGTTTTTCTGCAGTATGTGAAAGCGTATGCCTCATTAAATTGGTTTTATTATTGGACGCATAACTGCACTGTAAACATGTGAATTGTTTTACTCCAGTGTGCTTAACTACGTGAACTTTTAATTCTGATTTTCTATTGCACGAATACGCGCACTGTGAACATGAAAATAGTTTTTCTCCAGTGTGCTTCAGCACATGTACTTGTATGTCTGATTTCCGATTGCACGCATACTTACACTGTGAACATGAAAATAGTTTAACTCCGTTGTGTGAAAGCGTGTGCCTTTTTAAAAGTGATTTCCGTTTACTAGAATAATTGCACTGCGAACACGAAAACGGTTTTTCTACACTGTGTGAAAGCATGTGGCTTTTTAAATATGATATGTCATAGCTCGAATAACTGCATTGTAAACATGGAAATACTCTTTCTCCAGTGTGCTTAAGCATATGTATCCGAAAGTTTGATTTATGATTGCAAAAATAATTGCACTGCGAACAGGAAAAATAATTCTTTAAAGTATGCGAGTCTTCGTGAATTCTCAAGGAAGCATCCTGCTTGCTCGTGTACGGTGTCTGAGAACACGAAAACGCCTTTTGAGCAGCGGGACTAAGCGCATTTTTGCTTGACTGTTTTTTAGGGTCGGAAATGGTCTCCACTCCCGGCTGCTTTTCAAGGGCAGATGAAGTCATAGTTGGATCATCCGGAAGAAAATCTTGTGCTCTCAACAGATCTGAAATGTAAATAGTTTTGTATTAATAAAATATTAAACGTTCTAAATATAGTTCTGAACGGCTATACGTATAAGGCTCGAATAATAATGTCATCTTTAATGTATTATTTTATGTTTCTTATGCTCCATTTTTGGCCCCACTCACTATACTGGGAATATTACGTCTTCGATCCGCTGCATGATATTAAAATAAATTCTCATCTACGAGCTTAAGGTAGAAATTGCACACAATAAGCACTGCAAGCGCTAGCACGCTGTGCACCTTAAATAATATAATATTAATAAAATAATATTAATAACAATAACATTAAATAAACAGCGAAATAAAAAACTCGATACATATAAGGCACTTAGGTAATTAGCCGCCTAGATCTGAACTTTACGAATTTTACCTTTGGGATAATCCCACTATTATGTATACTTATGTACTTGTACAATATTGCGGAAGATCTAGGTCTGCCCGGACGCTAGTCCCTCCAGCGTGCCAATGAGCAATCCCGCTCGGGGCGACCCACCAATCAAGAAGTCCGAATTACCGTGGCGAGGTACCGGCAGGCAGCACGCCGCGGTGATACTATAGTACAACTTTTTCTATGGCACGTAGTATTCCTTCAGAGCCACATATGCTATCTACATTCATGTTTCGACAGATGGACATGCATTTCGCGACACAAACAATCTTCCAAAGTATCGAACACGCTTATGCTAGAGAAATAAAACTGATATAATAGTGGCTCAATTACGTAAATTTGTAAAAAAAAAAAAAAAATTTAGTCCTAAGGATGGTTGTGTTTCGTCATAATGGCGATGAAATAAAGTGTCACAGCTTTTTGCCAAAAAATTGTGCTTTTTTCGAAATTCAAATTACCAATAATTTTGAAAAGCAGAGAAACTAATTGATTACTTATACCCCTCTTATTACTTAGATCAGGCCATTCGGGCTACAACTTTACTTCTCAATAATAAATAATTAACTACGGGACAAAAGTATTGAATTGCATTTTTTTTAATTAATAACAGCGGAGTGGCGGCAGGGGGGGAGGGGATCATGGGGGAAGAGTATCATTTTACATTTTTGAATAAATAGTATTAAATAAAAAGTGGAGTGGCCAACATTTACATCGGTGGAAGAGAGTGAGTGTAAAGGGTGGGAAGGGAGATGGTGCCTTTGTTTTCAGCAGGGTACTTAAGAAAAAGTAAACGAAATTCGGATCAGATCTGGCAAATGGTATACATTTGTATAAGGAACAGAGATAGACAGACATTGAGTTTAATAGATAAAGATAAAATAAATACAAGAATTGTGTATCTGCCATAGGACGATCCACCTAGATAATTTTTATCGGGTATTTGACTATGCATGTAATATTTTATTGTCACTCAATTTTAACCAAAGTTATTTCAGTTTCAATAAAAAAATTAAACGGATTCGGTACCACAAAACTATCAATAAATCAAAATCGTCAACAGGTTTTTCTTAAAAGTTGTGTACCTTTCAATAAATATGTCCTCAACTTCAGTGTTCTGATGAGAAGGCAGTGGTGAGCGGATATTGTAGATTGGTATTACATTTTCATCGTAGAAAATAAATATGTGAGTGCGTTGACATATTCTATACAGCTATTAGTGTACAGCATGCTGCAACGGTTACACCAAGTATGGAATCTACGTCACGGATTGACAAACCAAGGAAATCAACTCCTGCTCACCAGGGCGCTGATCGGCTGTCCTGGAGTACTCCGAGCACTCCTGCTTGATGTCAGGGTAGGATATATCTATAGAAATGTAGGGCGCTCTACCGCCTGCTCCCTCATCGCCCCTGTCAGCTTGAGATTCCACATTGCCGGAACCCATTTCTGAAATCAAAATTTAACTTAATAGTATAGTACAGAACTGGAGAGTTGCCTGTCTCCTGGGCTCAGCTCCATACCAGCTCGGGCTGTACTTGCATCAAGCAAGTCATCATAGAATGACCTGTGTCCAGATCAGGTGGCCAGAACTGCTTATGTCGCGCTGTACTTCCGTGTATAGGTCTATTCATATAAGCTTGCAATTGAGTTAGTGTGGGTACAGTGCGTAATACGTGCATTGTTTCGTTGTAATCAAATCAATTTTGAATCAACTCCTCACCAATGCTCTGGTCGGCCCTCCTGGAGTACTCCGAGCACTCCTGCTTGACGTCAGGATACGATATCTCTATCTCCGTATAGGGCGCTCCACCGCCTGCTCCCTCATCGCCGCTCCCGGCTGCAGAACCCGGCTCGAGCTTGACGGGAGCTCGGGTCTGCAACCCTGGCTCGACCTTGATGGCAGGAACATCTTGCTCAGTGCGGTTCATGGCTCTAATTCCTTCCGGGGAGGATGAGACGTGGTTATCAAATGGCGACTGTCAAATGACTCCCGACCATAGATACGAGCGGGGCATAGACGAATTATCTTATTATTTATCCAATAGGTAGGACTTTTATGAATTTTGGAGCAATGTGCGTCAAACACGTTTCTTTGAGTGTGATATAGTTATCACTACCGTCGAGGATTAATTCACATATAATGACGTGAATCCACATTTCAAAAATAGCTTTTTGACCAGCGGGCTTTTTAGCGGGGCTTTCGCCCCAGGCTTATACCTACTGCACGTGCGCACAGCTGTGGGACGTAAAACCTTTTTCCTCGGAGAGAACAATGAATGCAATTAAGTCGGCGTTTAAGCTAGCCAATAAAAGTAATGAAAAATAATGTTTCTTCTAGCTCGTATTTACTGTAAGGTCTCGTCGGTTTGGGAATACCGCACTTAGCGGACAAGGATTAGGGGTTTGCTCTGCTCGATGCGGCAGCCGTCTTCAAAGGATCCGAAACCAAACAATAGCGGTATTTTATTTGGGAAGCAATAGATTATCGAGGAATAGACGATATGCTCAGAAGGGTTGAAAACATTTGCGATGTCGGAAACCTTAAAATTCCCGAAATCTGTATTTGTTTTGCCTGAAATGTAATATCTGCCCGTGCACGTGCGGAACAAACAAAGTAGTTCTCCGCAAGGGTATGCAGAGGTTTATAGACAGAGATATATGACGATTGATATAGATAGATCTAAGATTATTAGCAATTTCTCTTACATAAATTTTCTGATAATATAATGCAAGCAAGTACCAAGATAAAATTACAAATTCGTTGTATGTTACAATATACATTAGGCTGTCCCGATAAATTTTTTTTTTGGCTTACCTTAACACAAGATCTATTAAAACTTGCGTAATTGAGCGTAGATTACCAAAATAATTTTAAAAATAAAATATAACTATATCTTTAGGACTCTACCGATTTACAAAGTTTTGAAAAATTGTCATTTTTATGGTGATATTTTGCTGTCCTCAATTTTGGTTCCTGAACTAAATACAAAAAAATATTTACTTTTTATTAAAATTAGGTGTAAATCATACATGACTTTTCAATTTGCATGTAACAGCACATTACCAGCAACTTCGAATTTGTTAGGTTTCAACCTGCAAATACCCTCAAGTTTGAACTTGTTTTGAGGACTTTCTCTACTTGACTCGCGAGTGTTTTTTTCGTAGCCAAAATAATTTTTATGCCATAAAAGTACCATTGCGATTGTTACAGTGTTGAAAGTGGATTTAGTGATTTTTAAATAAGAAGTTCGAGGCGTAGTCAGACTACTTATGCTATGTTCGGACCATACAAAGAACTTGATAATCAGCAGCTGCCAACTATAAGGGACGTCATTAATTTATTTTATACGTCAAGAACGACCTAAATTTGAAGTATAATGGAAAAGATTTACCCAAATCAGATATAAATGTGATTGTTTCCGATGAGATCAACAATGTTTGGACCAAAACTTCGATTCCAATTGTGACTAAGGAACGAATTATTTAATTAGTGAAATCCAATTTCTAAAAGTATCTCAATTTGAAAAGATACCCCAAAAACAAACGAAATGATAGTTTTGAAAATAAACTGAAATGTTTTTTAGAGTCATCTGAGAAATTTTTCGACATTTCTGCTTTTAAATGCAATTCATTTGAATCTAATTCGTGTTTAAAACATAAGAAAGTTTACATCAATGAGAGAAGTTTTTGTTGGATCAAATAAATGATAGGAAAATAAGCGGTTTTGATAAGAAAGAAACGGCTTGATTAATGAAACGACAGCAGAGATAAATTGGAGAGTCAATAAGGGTAACAAAAAAATCGTGTTTTACTCAAGAAACCGATTCTGTCTCAGCAAATTGTGATGAAGATTCAGTGCGCGAATCTTCCCCAGAAACGTATCCGATGACAGAGGAATCCCCGACAAACACGCCCTAGACAGAGACACCATCGACTTCAACGGCGAATTGGAATACATTGCCGTTGCCAACAGTTGCTAAAGTCTGTGATAGATACGGTTTATCGACGTGATCTGCTGCTGCTGTTTCTTCTGCGGTTTTCGCTGACGTCGGCTTGGTTTCTACCGAAGATTTAACTCTGGTTATTGATAAAAATAAGATCTACAGAGATGTATCCAAAGCCCGGAAGCTTCATTCTTAATAATTAACACCTCCCCCCCTTCCATCATCCACCCCTCATCATCGTCTTCACCGTAACACACTTGCATGGTTTAAATTTTCAATTTATAGTACACAAACAATCCTGATGAAGAGAACATTGTTCTCAAAACATGTAGATTGTGTAATCTAATAAAGTGGTGAAAACAAAGTGATTTGTGTTTTATTTTAATATTGGGTTCTTTGTACATTTCTTACTTATTTATAACATTTACAAATTAAGTTTATGTTTGTAATGCAAATGAATTAATCGAATTCTCTAAATAATTAATTTTTTCAAACCAAATTGATAAATAATATATGAATCTGGAGATATCTCACTGTTGAAACAATTTTTTTTCTAATTATCTCAATGTAGCATAATACGGTGCGAGTATAGATAATAAAATAAATAATACATATCGCTGTATTTTACCGTGTAGTGTATTATCATAAATCCATTACTGTCATGCATACAGATCGCCAACCTGACAAGTATGGTATTTTAATTTGTAAACCAATGAAATAAATAAATAATTGTGCTTATAAATTTATTCATTAAAAGTGAGGTACATTACAAAATTAACAGAAAACATAATTAAAAAATATTGATTTCCTAGAAACCTATAAGGCACTAATCCTGGAACAC
This sequence comes from Agrypnia vestita, assembly GCA_016648135.1. Lineage (NCBI taxonomy): Eukaryota > Metazoa > Arthropoda > Insecta > Trichoptera > Phryganeidae > Agrypnia > Agrypnia vestita. The sequence goes on along the minus strand of JADDOH010000764.1, from coordinate 13,890 downwards.
TTTATAATAATGGCTAACTCAATTGGTACGAATATAGGGTCTTGTTTTAAAACCCTTATATTTTCCCTTCCAATAAAAGAATGTATCGAATCTCCTTCGTTCTCCGAGTGCCCAACAATTAGATACATGTGTAAAATGACTTGAATATCTTATCAGAATACATTTTTTTTCTCGCATCCACTGGCAATTGTCTTTTAAAAATTTATATATGCAGATAAACATTTCAATAGCACCGCTTTTTGCAATACCCTCATGCCAAATAGGTATAACTTGTTTTGGTATCTTACATTGAGAAAAATTGAGTGCATGCGCCTTTTCTTTATAAATCCGTCGGCAATAATAACTCTGTACACGAGTATATATTGATATATGCACCTGGAGGTAAACGAAAATCCCGTACCTGTGGCTATTTCTAGGATGCCATTTAACTCGGCCGCACGGGTACAAAATTATGAAGCTTCACAATGCGGCACATTTTCGGCGAATTTTACTGCCGGGGACTCCGCCTAGTAACAACAAATAAACAGCTGTAAAATAGATAGCACGAATTATGATATTTTTCTGAGAATTATTACCTTTGGTGCACCCTAGTGGAATATCAACAATAAGATTCTCAAGTGATCTGCATTCCCAGTCTTGACTCCTGACTGCCAAAAGTGAATTTAAAACAGCTATCACTACTCCTCCTCCACCCTTTCTTAAGCTGGTAAACTGATCACTGTCTCGACGGAATACATTCCGTTATTCGTCGAATTCGATTTTTCTATAGTGTGAGAAAGCGTATGTCTTTTAAAATTAGATTTATTATTGCACGAAAAATTGCAATGTGAACATGAAAACGGTTTTTCTCCAGTATGTGAAAGCGTATGTTTTTTTAAGTTTGATTTATCATTGCACGAATAGTTACACTGTGCACACGAAATCAGTTTTTCTACAGTGTGTGAAAGTGTATGTTTTTTTAAGTTTGATTTATCATTGCACGAATGGTTGCACTGTGCACACGAAAACGGTTTTTCTACAGTGTGTGAAAGCGTATGTCTTTTAAAGTTCGATTTATTATTACACGAAAAATTGCAATGTGAACATGAAAATGCTTTTTCTCCAGTATGTGAAAGCGTATGTTTTTTAAAGTTTGATATATCATTGCACGAATAGTTGCACTGCGCACACGAAAACGGTTTTTCTACAGAGTGTGAAAGCGTATGTCTTTTTAGGTTCGATTTATTATTGCAAGAAAAATCGCAAAGTGAACATAAAAAGGGTTTTTCTCCAGAATGTGAAATCGCATGTTTTTTTAAGTTTGATTTATCATTGCACGAACAGTTGCACTGTGCACACGAAAGCGGTTTTTCTACAGTGTGTGAAAGCGTATGTCTTTTTAGGTTGGATTTATTATTGCACGAATAATCGCACTGTGAACATAAAAAACGTTTTTCCCCAGGTGGGAAAACGCATGATTTTTTGAGTTTGATTTATCATTGCACGAATAGTTGCACTGTGCACACGAAAACGGTTTTTTTCCAGTATGTGAAAGCGTATGTCTCATTAAATTTGATTTATTATTACACGAATAACTGCACTGTAAACATGAAAATACTTTTTCTCCAGTGTGCTTAAGCATATGTATCCGAAAGTGTGATGTATAATTGCAAAAATAATCGCACTGCGAACAGCAAAAGTATTTCTTCCCAGTATGCTACACCTCGTGAATTCTCAAGGGAGCCTTCTGCTTGCTCTTGTACGGTGTCTGAGAACACGAAAACGCCTTCTTAGCAGTGGGAGTAAGCGTATTTCTGCTTGAATGTTTTTTAGGGTTGGAAATGGTCTCCACTCTCAGCTGCTTTTCAAGGGCAGATGTAGTCATATTTGGATCATCCGGAAAAAAAACTTGTATTCTCAACAGATCTGCAATGTAAATAGTTTTGTATTAATAAAATGTCAAATGTTCTAAATATAGTTCTGAACGGCTATAAGTAGCGAATAATAATGAAATATCATCTTTAATGTAATATTTTATGTTTACAGGAGTATTATCCTTCATGTGTTGGCCCCACACACTATACTGGGAATATTAAGTCTTCAATATGCTGCATAATATTAAAATAAACTAATTATCTTTCAGCTAAAGGTGGAAATTAATGGCACGCTGTTAATAACAATAAAAAAGAGAAGAAAAATAACGCGATAAATATAAGGCACTAAGCTCATAAGCCGCCCAGGTTCTTACATTTGGGATTATGCGAAAGGTATTGCGGAGGATATTGTAACATTTTATTGTCACTCTTTTTTAAGGAAAGTATTTTCAATTTCAATAAAAAAGTAAAACGGATTTGGTACCACAAAACTATTTAAAAATCAAAATCGTCAACAGGTTTTTCTTGAAAAATGTGAACCTTTCACTTAACATGTCCTCAAATTGTTCTGATAAGAGGGTAGTGGCGAGAGAACATGGTAATTGGTATTACACGTTCTTTGTAGAAAATAAATATGTGAATGCGTTGATATATTCTATACAGCTATTAATATGCCGTAATGGTTACACCAAGTATGGAATCTACGTCATGGATTGACAATCCAAGGGAATCAACTCCTGCTCACCAGGGCGCTGATCGGCTCTGCTGGAGTACTCCGAGAACTCCTGCTTGATGTCTGGATAGGATATATTTTTAGCAGAGTAGGGAGCTCCACCGCCTGCTCCCGTATCGCCGCTATCAGCTGGAGACCCCACCTTGCTGGAACCCATTTCTGGAATCAAAATCAATAATTTAGTACTACAGAGCTGGAGAGTTGCCTGTCTCCTGGGCTCAGCTCCATACCAGCTCGGGCTGTACTTGCATCAAGCAAGTCATAATAGAGTAACCTGTGTCCAGATCAGGTGACCAGGCGGACTGCTTATGTCGCGCTGTATTTACGAGGAGATCTGTGTCTTTTCATATAAGCTTGTAATTGAGTTAGTGTGGGTACAGTGTGTAATACGCCTCTCACGTATCCGTAAACTTAATACAACGAAACAAGACGCGTATTATGCACTGTACCCACACTAACTCGATTGCAAGCTTATATGAAAAGACCTATACTGAACAATACACGGAAGTACAGCGCGATATGCATATTCTGTTTATGGTATTTATGGTTTGGGGAAACTGATGTTAACCATAGATACAACATCTTAAATGTCAAAATGTATGGAGAAATTTTAGAAAAGGAAAGTCGAATAACTTTGTTAATACTTAAAGCTACTCAAATGTGCTCCATTGTTGAAATCAGGGCATTGAAGCAGGGCAGGAAGAGGACTGGATCCAAACCCAAAAGCACAATTAAGCTGTTATATTTATAACGGTCATATCAGGTGCGAGCATTTCGCACCAATGAAATAAATCAATACTGAATCAGCTCCTCACCAATGCTCTGATCCGCCTCCCTGGAGTACTCCGAGCACTCCTGCTTGATGTCGGGGAGCCATATTATTTCTAGCTCAGTGAGGGGCACTCCACCGCCTGCTCTCTCATCGCCGCTCCCGGCTGCAGACCCTGGCTCGGGCTTCACGGCAGGAACATCTTGCTCAGTGCGGTTCATGGCTGTAATTTCTTGCGGGGAGGAGACGCGGTTATCAAATGACGACGGTCAAATGACTCCCGACCATAGTACCACAGAATATAGACCAAAATAGAATGGCAACTGTTATTTGCAAAGTGACATCTTGCGACTATGGGAGATATTATTATTTATTTATATATTTGTCCTTTTTTTCTTTATTTATTTATTTATTTCAATTAAATGAATATTTAGACCGTATTCTGAAAATAGCAATATTGCTATTTCTGTATCTTGACAGTTATTGTATAACATTATAATGCTGTTAATTTTAACGTTTTAAGTTTGACAGGTTTGAAATTAACGAATTCAAATAATCAGATAAGCTCTAAAACGTAAACAAACGCTAAGTTATTCACATATTATGAATAACTTATTTTACTTTCGTTTATTTACGTTTTAGAGCTTTCTGATTGATTGAATTCATTAATTTCAAATCTGTCAAACTTAAAATGTCAAAATTAACTGCATTACAATGTTATAAAATAACTGTCAAGATACAGAAATAGCAATATTACAATTTTCAGAATACGGCTGTTTGTTTCTGAAAATGAAAATAAGGTTTAACAATAAAAGATGGTACATTTAATTAAAAATGTATTATCCGTCAATTCTATAATAAGAGTCAGAAAAAGAATTGGCAAAGAAAACTGACAATTATTTTTAAATTAGTCAATATTGTTACAGAATATTTTTTAAATTTTACACACTACCTTTCTGTAAAAGAAAAATCTCATGTTTAGAGCAGGAATATGTTTACATAATGAACATAATTTCAGATTAAAATACATGATTTTGTTTTAAAAACAATGTTCATATTTAAAATTCATTCAATTCAAAAACATAGAATTAATATTTTTTTAAATACCAAAACTCGCAAAGAAAATAAAAATTCAATGTTATATATTTTGTAATTATTAATATTTTAGAAAATAAAATGTAAAATTGATCGGTAAATAATTTACACCACAAGCTACCATTTTAATAGGTAAAGGAAATCAATGATTTGTGATGATTATACAAAATAAGATTACACTTCGTATTCATGTGGTAGTTAATTTTCATTGCCTGTTAATAATATTACTAATATTATTTAAGTGATGTGATAAAAAAATGTAACATTCAAATAATATATTTTTTAGATTCAGAATGATTGTTTTAAGTACAAATATACAAAGGAAAAATTCAACGAATATTGATTTAAAAAAAACATTGCAATAAATTCCTACCCAATTCGATATAAAATATTTGGGAGCAATTATAAATCATAAACTAAACTTTACATTGAACACAAAATATGTAACAAAAAATAGCAAAATGAATTTCACCCTTGGAAAGAATCAGAAGAGATCAAAACAGAATTGTGCAAAAATATATCATATAACGCAATAATTGTCCCCCGCATCAACTACTGCGGCAGTATACTATTTCTGGGTTGAAGAAGAATTGAAAAAATAACAATACTCGAAAAGAAAGCATTAAGAATTATACTAAAAATAAATCAATACACAAGAATTAAAGTGGTGCTAGAAAGTTTACCAATAATAGACAAATAATTAAATTTAATTCTATTTCTACTTATGTATAAAATTAATAATGGATACAACATCTTTGAAGTATTAAGAAAAAACAAACACAAACACTGCACTGCACAAGAGAAGATGAAAAGATTACATTAAAAAAAAATCACAAATTTTAATCATGCACAGTGCTATATATAAAACTACTACTACAACGAAACTATACATAAAACTACCAGGGACATTAGAGATGTAAATAATATAACAACTTTAAGAGGAAACTAAAAAAATATGTGATACTTTAGTTAGAATAAAATTTTAAATAATTATATGTAATGCTGTATATATAAAGAAATATAAAATTATTATATTTCCTATTTAAAGAATAAATTTTTAAAATAATAAAAAAAGGTTAGGAATATCATCTAAATGATCAAAAGTGTGAAGATATGATAAACAGAGTACATTCTAATGGGTTGACAGTATTTTCAACGATTCTTACATACATATACATTACACATACATAAAATTATTCTGGATACACAACAAAAGTATTATTTTCAATTGTCATTTTACACTTCAATGTTCAGAATAATTATTTTCAATTAAATAAGCGTATACAAGAACAGATATCAATAAGACATCATTTACAATGCATTGCAAATAATATAACCGGTCAGTAAGATCAAGCGGTTTGAAACTAAAAAAGTAGAACAAATGATTTAATATTTTTTATGCTTATAGCGTTAAAAACCACACATATTTTTTTTAAACGTCTAATGATTTCGATACTGTATTATATCTTCATCAGGACGATCGGACAATAACTTCCATAAGTTTAATTTGTAAGGAAAAAAGGCAAACAGTGTTAATGATCGCAAAATTATACGGCTTTCTCAAAATTCACAAAGGAAACAGCCCCATCAGATCAGCAGTATCCCAATGTAATGCAATTCCCCAACATTCAAAATAACTTCAATCATTACAAAAATATTAAATAACTCCAACGTATTTAAACCAAAGTATACAATTAAAATTTCATGTAGTCAATACCTTAAAAGATATTGAATGAAAAGTTAGTATCATTTGATATTGCAAGATCATTCATTAATGTTCCCATTCAGGAAAGCAAAACACTAATTTTAGATATACTAAAAACACCAGATTTGTCGGAAGGTCTAAATGATTTATCTCTTTTATAAAACCTTGTCTCAATCAAAATATAATAAAATAGTTATATTATGCTGTACCCATTGATAAACCTTATACGCAAATATAAGGTTTATCGATGGGTGCATGTGAGGCAATCCAAATCCTTGCAATATTCAAAAAATTCTAAAACAAATAATTGAAAATCAATTTGATAAAGAAATTTATAACATCTAACGCCGATATCTCAAAACTGCATTTTTCACTTAATACACTAAAGTACTCATGGTTCGATATTATTATGCACATTATTTTTACATTTCTAATAATATTTTACAAAGTCCACTGTCTGTGAAGCCTCTTTGTCGATGCTTACATCTGCATGGATTTTTAAGAATGCTGCTACAGACCGGTTAGGCAGCAACGCTTTCTTTCTTCTTCTTCTTGATTTTAACCTTAAAAATAATACAATCTGTTAAATTTGACAACGCTGGAAAATGACAGATGAGTGTGTCCATTTTTAACTAAATTTTATTAACAATTAAATTAAATTAATGGGTATTAACAATTAAATTAAATTAACAAGTGTGGGAGAGTGTGTCCATCTTTAATTAAATTTTATTAACATAAACATACTTTAACTAAATTATTTATTTTGTAAATTTATTTTATTAATGTTGTAAACATTTATTAATGTATGTATTGTGTATTAAAAAAAATACAACACAAGCAATCATTGTTTAAAAAATATTTAGTTATAGATTATAGTTGTATATTCTTACCCTCATCTCCTTTGCTGGAGCTGGGTTCTGAGGATTCCATTGAGATATTCATCCGTCACACCAATATTCATCTCCTTGGACTTGAATCTGTAGACATAATAATTTTACTTATCATTTACACATGTCAGTGGGAAGTTCTGTTCTTTCTAAAACCAGCAGTGAAATAATAATAACTCTTAATTAATAATTGTATGCATGTTATACAAAGATAATGATGTAATAATAATTAACCATAATTTTTTTTTGTATTTTAATCATACGGAAAACTTGGACAAATGAGTCAACAGTATTGAGATTTTATGGGAAACATAGCCTGTAAATTTATAGGAAACAAGATTTTGGAAGGGATAAAATAATACATAAAATCTAGAATTCGGTTAATTTTAAATTAGTAATCCTCTGTGACTACATTCAAAACAATTTTTTGGATATTGCTGCCTTCGCTTTTATACCCTATGTAAATTAGTTTTCCTTTGTAAAATAACTTTTTCTAATAAACTTTCAAACACAATTATAATAAAACATTCCAAATATAATTAATATAAATATAAAATACAATCACTCACGTGTATTTTCGGTTTCAGTATGACAGTTAGGACCATAAAATATTTCGTTTTTGTAGCAGATATCCTTTGTGAAATGTCAATATTCAGTTTCATATCGAAACAAACATATTATCAGAGGATGTCAATGTCGGAGGCGGTGACGTGGTAGCGGGATTGTAAAAAAATAAACAAGCAAAATCGCCACAAAATAAAGACATATTTGATATTTTGAAAAATTAAAATGGCGTCGCAAATTGTGAACCACAGAATATTTGTGAACAGCGTAACCAATATGAACATTTTGCGAAACCAACATTAATACCACTACAATAATTGTTAAAATAGTTGGCAAGGGTAGGTAAGTACTGACACCAAATTAGAACCGCCGAAAAATGAAATTTAAAAAAATTCCCATAAAAGAATTGATGCCATTATAACGGAATCGAAACTTTATGGATAGAGTGCGCAGGCCCTGCATAGTACGAGCGGGGCATAGACAAATTGTCTTATTTTTCCAATAGGTAGGACTTTTATGAATGTTGTACGTCTCCAATGTGCGAAAAGCACGTTGAGCTCAAGAAAATTTTCGCACGAATGCGGTTGAAATGTTAAACAGCGGGAATGAAAATATAAACGAATTCCAATTTTATTTTTTTAATGCAAGAATGGCTTGCCGCGATCCGATCCAGGCGCGTATCGACCGATCACGCTCCTTCCTGTTCTGGGAAGTGTTTGAGACGCTGACACGAGACAGGTTAGATAGAGTCTACTCTGTCGCCTGTTAGTAATAGTCAGGATGGCTTTGTCCGCGGTTTATTTAAAATGAAAATCACCTGAATGTATGTATATTACATACCACAATAATAAAAGCCCAAATTTAAAAAAGGAATGTGAAAAAATTAAGTACCTTTGTTTCTCTCTTAAAAACCGAATAACTAAGAATGAGAATTAACTGACATAAAGATAATGTAGGTATTTTTGAATCTCTTCAGTAAACATTGAAAAATATATTTTGTTCCGTAAAAGTACATGCATTGACATGTAAATAATTATGTATATAGTGCAGAATTTTCAGTAGATATCTACAATATCCAAAAACAATATATGTAGGTATGTATCATATTCTGTGAACCAATCAAAGGTAAAAATTACATATTTAACGTATTGATGTGGGTAAGGATTGAAAGGGACATTGTAAAGTAGAGATAAATTATGGTTTTATGGCGTTGTCGGATTGTACGCCAATGGAGAAGATTGCGGAAAGATGAGATGTGATGGAATTTTTTGAGGTTGAAGAACGCCTTAGCAATATCTGCACCTCGTACCATTTTTTCGCCCCACGTCATGGTGTTAACATTCCCGCCATCCGATTTTGTGGCTTTATGTAATACCAGATGATGAAAATCATCCAGGGAAGGCGAAATAAACTTATGTTTATGTTTCCAAGTTTTCGGTTACATCTTTCGCTAGGGCAGAAAAAACTCTATTCTATCTCTACAAAATGAACGACCAAAATCTGACACGAATGTCGAATGGTGGATCTCGGCATTAGATTTGTGAGCAACCTGACATTTCACGATCACATAAAGGCGATCAGTGGTTATACATTGAGAATGTAAGGATTTGTTCTGCGTACTGCCAGGGTTCTCGAAAATACCCGCGTACTGAGAACTCTTTACAACTCCTTGGTGCGAAGTAGACTCGAGAGTGGCTCGTTGATTTGGGGGCCACGTGAGCTTAAATACTTCCTCATGATAGAGAAAGTACAAAAAAGGTTCTAAGATATTATCTCTTCATAAGAGCGTATGGGCAATATCCTTGGCTATACCCAACCGAGTTTCTCAAGGGTATGCTTGGCTACAATAGCCTAGAGACTAGAAGGAATAAAAAAAAAGCGTGGGAAAAAATCATAATCTTTCCTTGTATACCTACCTTCTTAGAAAAATGATTAAGTTAAGGCGGTTGTCATCTCGTCCCATAAATACTGTATCCAGAAAAACCATTATATTTAACAATTGAGGAAAAAAAGCTAATTGCAAAGGATCAGTGCTGTCATCCGAGCAAGCTGTTTAATTCCATAATAAAATATTTTGTCTAAACTTCGTTAAAATATGTAATCCAGGTACTTAAACAAAATAAATTTTACTAGGCAGAATAACCCCGTATGACGGCATCAGGAACATACAAACCTTATTATCGATCATACGGCGCAAAAATGGATAAAAATGCATACCTACTAGAAAGCTAATTAGTGTTTTCGGGTAATTTTGCCTGGTGTAGGGTTGACAAAATGTTATCTTGGATCAATAAAAATAATACAGGGTTATTTGGAAAACATTAATAACCTGGCAGGAAAGAATTATAGAATATTTGATGCTGTAGTTGGGCGCAAATGCTGAACGCATTTCTTGAATTGTATGAAATTTTCAATGAACCTTGCGGGTAAAATTGCCTACCTATCTATTGAAGCGATTTAGTAATAGATACAGGTGGAAGATGAAAGTTGTTTATCAATATAGGTATGTATTTTAAATGCTCTTGTGGGGATTGGTATGTGTGAATCGACCCATGGTATGAGGTCGTGAAGCTACCCCTTACAATGCTGCTACCTAATGTTGTTAGGGTCACCACCCTGTATTTACCAGAGTTCAGGGTTATCTTAAATGCGAAGTCGCGATGCGTTTTACAAAATTTATTTAAGTGTAAAAAGGTACAAAACCTGGAAGAGCTACTGCTATTCAGTACAATATCACTGAATATTATTCATGGAGTAGCAGGATTTGCACTGAATATTAATATCTTCTCTACTCATTCTATTCATCTCCTCCATCTCCCCCCTCTCTCCTCCGGCCATGGATACCCCACACCCTCCCCCGCTTTGCCCCTCCCTAAGCACCACGACCTTTCTGATATTTTTCTGAGCATTCTTAGCTTTGGTGAACTGCATTCCCAGTCTTGACAAAAGTGAATTTCCCACCCTTTTTTAAGCTGGTAAACGGATCTCTGTCTCGACGGAATACGGTTTTTCTCCAGTGTGTGAAAGCGTATGTCTTTTTAAGTTTGATTTAGTATTGCACGAAAAGTTGCAATGTGAACATGAAAACGGTTTTTGTCCAGTATGTGAAAACGTATGTCTTTTGAATCCTGATTTTGTAGTGCACGAAAAATCGCAATGTGAACATGAAAACGGTTTATGTGCAATGTGTGAAAGCGTATGTCTTTTTAAATATGTTTTACTATTGCACGAATAACTGCACAGTAAACATGAAAACAGTTTTTTTCCAGTGTGCTTAAGCACGTGAACTTGTAAGCATGATTTTCGATTGCTCGAATAATTGCACTGTGAACATGAAAATAGTTTGTCTGAAGTGTGGGTTAACGCATGTTTTTTTAAATTTGATTTATCGTTGCAAGAAAAGTTGCACTGTGAACACGAAAAAGGTTTTTCTCCAGAGTGTAAAAGCGTATGTTTTTTTAAACTTGATTTATCACGGCACGAAAAATCGCAATGTGAACATGAAAACGGTTTTTCTACAGTATGTGAAAGCATATGTCTTCTTAAATTTTTTTTATAATTGGATGAATAACTGCATTGTAAACACGAAAATAATTTTTCTCCAGTGTGCTTAAGCGTATGTATCCGAAGCTTTGATTTATTATTGCATGAAAAATTGCAATGTGAACATGAAAACGGTTTTTGTCCAGTATGTAAAAACGTATGTCTTTTTAATCCTGATTTTGTAGTGCACGAAAAATCGCAATGTGAACATGAAAACGGTTTTTCTGCAATGTGTGAAAGCGTATGTCTTTTAAAATATTTTTTACTATTGCACGAATAACTACACTGTAAACATGAAAAAAGTTTTTCTCCAGTATGCTTAAGCACATGAACTTGTAAGCATGATTTTAGATTGCTTGAATAATCGCACAGTGAACATGAAAATAGTTTTTTTGCAGTGTGGGTAAACGCATGTTTTTTTAAGTTTGATTTATCATTGCTCGAATAATTGCATTGTGCACACGAAAACGGTTTTTCTCCAGTGTGTAAAAGCGTATGTTTTTTTAAACTTGATTTATCACGGCACGAATAATCGCACTGTGAACATGAAAACGGTTTTTCTCCAGTATGTGAAAGCGTATGTCTTGTCATATTTGTTTTATAATTGGATGAATAACTGCACTGTAAACATGAAAATAATCTTTCTCCAGTGTGCTTAAGCATATGTACTCGAAAGTTTGATGTATAATTGCAAAAATAATCGCACTGCGAACAGCAAAAGTATTTCTTCCCAGTATGTGAGACCTCGTGAATTCTCAAGGGAGCCTTCTGCTCGCTCGTGTACGGGGACTGAGAACACGAAAACGCCTTCTTACCAGCGGGAGTAAGCGCATTTTTGCTTGAGTGTTTTTTTGGGTTGGAAATTTTCCCCACTTCCGGCTGCTTTTCAAGGGCAGATGAAGTCGTAGTTGGATCATCCGGAAAAAAATCTTGTGTTCTCAACAGATCTGCAATGTAAATAGTTTTGTATTAATAAAATGTTAAATGATCTAAATAAAGTTCTGAACGGCTATACGTATACGGCTCGAATAATAATGTCATCTTTAATGTATTATTTTATGTTTACAGGAGTCTTATGCTCCATTCGTTGGCCCCACACACTATAATGGGAATATTACGTCTTCGATCCGCTGCATAATATTAAAAGAAATTAATCATCTACGAGCTCAAGGTGCAAATTGCAAACAATAAGCACGGAACACGCTGGCACGCCGTGCATCCTATTAATAACAATAACATTAAAAAAACAGAGAAAAAAACACAATACATATAGGGCACTTAGGTAATTGACCGCCTAGATCAAGAGATTTGAACTTTACGAATTTTACCTTTGGGATAATCCCACTATTATGTATACTTAAGTACTTGTACAATATTGCGGAAGATCTAGGTCTGCCTGGACGCTAGTCCCTCGAGCGTGCCAATACAGCAATCCCGCTCGAGGCGACCCACCAATCAGAAGTCCGAATCACCGCGGCGAGGTACCGGCAGGCAGCATGCCGATACCACCACACTCTTTCGCCGACCTTCGTAACGTACGCCACGTATTCACTTAAGTCCGGTCTTCATAACTGTACAACTTGTTCTACGGCACGAAGTATTCCTTCAGAGCCACATACGCTATCTAGATGCATGTTTCGACAGTCGGACATGCATATCGCGACACACATAACAAACATCTTACAAAACATCACCCACGCTTATGCTACAGAAATAAAACTGATATAATATAATTACGTAAACTTGTAAAAAATAAAGTAAAATTTAGTCAAAAGGATGGCTGTGTTTGGCCACAATGGTGATGAAATTCAATGTCACCTTTTAGCCAAAAATAAGTGTTTTTTTCACTATTCAAATAACCAATAATTTTTAAAAGCAGAGAAACTTATTGATTACTTATACCCCTCTAGATCAGGCCATTCGGACTACAACAAACTTCACTTCTCAATAATAAATGATTAACTACGCAATAAAAGAAATGAATTGCATTATTCTTAATTTATAACAGAGGAGTGGCGGCAGAGGGGGAGGGGATCATGGGGAAGAGTATCATTTTACATTTTTGAATAAATAGTATTAAATTAAAATTGGAGTGGCCAACATTTACATCGGTGGGAGGGAGTGAGTTTAAAGGGAGGGAAAGCAGATGATGCCTTTGTCTTCCGCAGGTTCTGATCTGGCAAATGGTGTACATTTGTATAAGGAACAGAGATAGACAGACGTTGAGTTTTATATGTACAGATGAAAAAAATACAAGAATTGTGTATCTGCCATGTGACGATCTACCTGGATAATTTTTATCGGGTATTTGACTATGCATGTAACATTTTATTGTCACTCGTTTATAACCAAAGTTATTTCAATTTCAATAAAAAAAGTAACGGATCTGGTACCACAAAACTATTAATAAAAAAATCATCAACAGGTTTTTCTTAAAAGGTGTGAACCTTTCACTTAATACGAGTATGTCCTCAAATTCAGTATTCTGATGAGAAGGCAGTGGCGAGCGAATATGGTAGATTGGTATTACATTTTCGTTGTAGAAAATAAATATGTGAATGCGTTGACATCTTCTATACAGCTATTAGTATACATCATAGCGTGACAGTTACACCAAGTATGGAATCTACATCACGGATTGACAATCCAAGGGAATCAACTCCTGCTCACCAGGGCGCTGATCGGCTCTCCTGGAGTACTCCGAGCACTTCTGCTTGATGTCAGGGTAGGATATATCTATA
>JADDOH010000763.1:0-105128 GCA_016648135.1 Agrypnia vestita | reverse complement strand
TAACTTTAAAATATCTCATCTAACTTTGTTCTTAACATTTGTGAATCTTTTTAATTGGTCTATGAAATGAACATTATGCTTTTACACTATATGTTTAAAAACTGTTAAGATTCCTTAATCTAAATCCAAATCCAAATCTAAGAATCCAAAGGAAATCAACTGCTCACCAGTGCGCTGGTCGGCTCTCCTAGAGTACTCCGAGCACTCCTGCTTGATGTCTGGATAAGATATGTCTATCTCGGTGTAGGCCGCACTACCGCTAACTCCCTCACCGCCGCTTTCATCTGCAGACCCCTCACTTGTCTGCGCATCACCGTTGCTTGAACCTGCTTCTGGAACCAAAAATAATAATCGGGTATGGCAGAGCTGGAGAGTTGCCTGTCTTCTGGGCTCGGCTCCCTGTCACCTTGGGCAGTGCTTTTATCGAGCAAGACAAGCTGTGTTCTGACCGGGCGACCAGGCGGACTGCTTCATATCATCAACTACGTCAACACTATGATTCACTTTAATTCATATTCTCTTTGCGTTTTTTCGACGCTCATTTCGGACCAGTTAGTCCTATTTTTTATAGTACAGTCATTTAGCTTAGTAGGCAGAAAAGCCTACCTTTGTTGATTATTATTCATTCTTAACATTGTTTGTTGCTTACTAGTTGCCGGCAAACTTCTTGAAATTTTTTAGCGTAGTGGGGGAATGCGCAGAAAACAAAATTTGGGTCTCGTTGGTGGAGAGATTCATGCGCAAACTTCCCCCCACTACGCCGTAAAATTTCAAGATGTTTGCCGGCTACTGAACTATTCATTAATTAATTCAAAATAATTAACTTAAAAAATATCTCGTCTAACTTTGTTCTTAACATTTGTTAATCTTTTTAATTGGTCTATGAAATGAGCACTATGCTTTTACACTATATGTTTAAAAACTGTTAAGATTCCTTAATAAATAAATTAATAAATATCACCCAGCATACAAAATCACTTGATCGATAAATTAGTGAATATGATTGAATTGATTCATGTATTATCATCGAGAATGTGTCTGTGTGCAATATTTCAGCTGGATTAGACGTTGGGAAGCTGGTGAAATATCGATTATAAGATTCCGTCCAGACAAACAAGCGAAGCTAATATAATAAGCGTGATTAAAAAAGTAACAATATTCACCGAGGATACTCACCTTGCACCGTGCGAGACGAACATCCCGAGACTTTAAGGTCATGATTGACTAAATTATTATAGTCTATCTTCACTTCCGACACTAATATTTCAACATCACACTCGGGGAACGTGTAAAAATAATCCGCGTCTTCGTTGTCAACATCGGACTCTTCCTTTATATCTAGATCTTGTCTAGAATTTTCATCGCAATCTTTCTTTCGCGATTTCTTGTTGACGTTGTCGGCAATCTGAAAGAAAGGTTTTTTGAACAAGACATCTAAGCAGAGAAAGGTAAGCTAAGATTCGCGGTTTTATTAATTTAGATTTAATTGTATTATTAATAGAATAAACAGATATAGTAATTTTTAAATAAACACCTAGATATGAATATCATCCACTTAAATGTTCTTACAAAAATATACAGAATACAAATGTGTAAGAATAAATCAAAGGAATACGAAGAAAATGAATTAAAAATATTTAAAAAATGGCAATAATTTAAAACATGGCAAAAAAATCCTTCGTTTCGGATCCCATTGCAGGGTTCATTATCAGGGCTGATGACAATACATATAGAACATTGTAAAATAAGAATATATATCAAGCCACGTAAAACGCGTAAGAAAATATTAAACTTGTGTCAGTTCAACGTATCCCGGTAACACCAAAGGTTTTCAAAGTATTATTAGTAACTGGAAAATGTTATTTTAAAACAAATGTGTATATCATGTAAGTATCATTTTTGTTCATATTTATAATTGCACTGTGAACATGAGAGAAGATTCTCTTTGGAATGAGTCAGAAAATATCCTTTTCGTTTATTTAAGTACAGCGCGAACATAAAAACCGTTTTTGTAAGAAAGAGCTGTTCCAAAATATTTTAATCAGATTTTTCGTAGGAGTTTTTAATCATTTAATTCGACTTGTATTAAACCAAATGAATTAATAATATTCGAAGTAAGTTACATTCGTGGGTAAGTTAGAAATATTGAAATAAACAAGCCAACTTAGGGATCGTTTGTTTCCTTGACTATCAATAATAGGACATTAATATTCAGTAATTTAAGCAGGAATATACTGGACTAGCTCTGTTATTCAAAGGCGACAATGTACCCATTCTTCGTAACGATATTTTGAAATTTAAAATATGATTTACTGTTTATACCTCAGCGGTAGGAATAGCGTTCAGAAGAGGATCCAGAATATGGGGCAGGGGGTCCTGCACCTCACCAAGGGCGCCAGCGACAGCACTGGAGCTGCATAAAACAACCTTACAATTAATAAAAGGCTACAGATTTTTACAGAGGTTTACGAGTGCAATGTCTGCGAGTGTGTCAGAACAGACTGACAGGCGCATGCGTACGTAATCACCGTAGACATGAATAGTTCATTAGAGCGAGACGATGAAATGGAGCATGATGTCTCGTGCCATAACGGCAGGGCATACGATAATTAATCATGTTCAATAAACTGGTGCAATTATTATTATTTTAAGTAATAATGAAATATCACATTTTTTCTATGCTGCGATAGGTCTGTGAAATTAAGTAATAATATAACATAAAGGCTCTGCACCGAAACAGGACAGCGAACGACATGATTCTTGTACGCTTCAAACACTATTTGCAGGGAAAAATACGATATTTACTTCCGACGAGGGAAACCAGGACGGGCAGACATTTAATCTATGGTCGAATGGCCCTCACCAAACTCAGACCGTCTCAAGATCTCCCACCGTGATACCCACGCTCTAACAAACTCACATGTCAAACTGAGATAAACGATGAATTTAGCATCTCTCATAAACTTGTACATCCAGAGGATGTGCTCCGGCGTCTGCATCACAACGCCACAAACGCACTACGGGAGATGACGATCCACAGCCAATGATACCATATACAATATTGTAACATGTCAATGTAATATAATCAATTCAAAATTGTGCAGTGAACTTACCCGTCCATAAAAACTGAATTAAAAACAGTTCAACGCGTATTTTCATGTCAAAATCCAGTAATTTATGCCATAGATACGATATTGTAAAAGTTTATGGCTTTTGAATGGAAATGTATCATTTCCAATACGGGGTATGTTGAGTCATAATAAGAAAATCCCTCAAGAAGACAAAATTTCTTCGATAAAATTATATGCCCAGTTAAAAGAGTTTTGAATCAGTGTTTTAACACTAAAAGCGCCGAAGATTAAGACCCCCCTAGAACCACCGTCGGGGACATATTTGTACCATTCCATATATTATAATGATATTGGAATAAGGCATGAAAGTTGTGATTAAAACTACTTTTATTTTTTATAAATATTTTATTTTATATACATATTTTATATTATATATATAATTATTATTAGGAACATACAATATCCTCATTGCAAATTTTAATTGAATAAATTGTTGACATTTTGTGATGCACTGGCAGAAGGACTTATAAATAGCATGTATAAGTCCTTCTGCCAGTGCTAATTGCTTTTATCATCTCCATAAGTTGTTTTCCGAAAAAATTCCTTTACTTTGGAGGAAGATGCAGCAGAATTAAATATATTTTATGTTTCTGTATCTCCTTCTTCTCCTTGTATCCTGTCAGGCCCTCCCAATATTGATTATCACGTGAGAGTACATCCTCCTATCTCTAGCGGCTCGAAACAGCTCTATGTCTCCAAGTACTATGAAATATTCTTCCCGCAGCGCGAAATAGAAAATTCATCATTACATTTCTCACATTTTAATATGTGATCGGTTTTGGTTTTTTAATAAACGGAAATCCACTTTTTACATCATTGTTGACCTTGCATTCTCTTTTATTACTCAATGTTTCGCCATGTTTCTTACCCAAACTTCTGTGTCGAGTTATTAACAATTAACAATGCACGTGGCTGCAAGCTAGGGCGGCGACAGAGGAGTGCCAGTGATGTTACATGCAACCAACAAAATGTTCGCTCTTTGGACAGTCTGTGAACACGCGCCACTTCGTTGCTGCGCCTTTAACCATTTTGTCAGCGCAGCATTCTTTAAAAAAATTGGGACTTATTTAAAACGCCGCGGGACAAATTGTTAAAAATCAGGACGTCTGGTCACGCTAGTCTAATGGGACCACATTCCAGTATTCAATTTCCCTAGCCAGCCAGGTTTTTTCGTGTATGTCCCATATTTATGGTGTCATGTTAATCATGTCTCTCCAGTCATCCGTTTCACATGACCAAATCATCTAAATGACTATTTACTAGTCCTGTTCATTGCACTATGATCATCCTTATTGTTTAGTTGTTTGTGATTGGAAATCCCCTGAAGTGGCAGTTATGAAGAAATAAGTATTTCCACCCGACTGGGAAAATTCTTCCATGTTCAGTGTGTGTGGTTGCATATATGAAAGTGTAAGTGAAAGAAAGAGCAAAGCTAATAAAACAGAGAGGGTCAACACAGGCTGTGAGTGATACTCGATGTTTGATGTTGAGGTTCATTTGAACAATCTTTAGAGGTTTGTTTGCAAACAGAAATATTACTTGTATAGGCTACAATGATCGTCAACAGAATATGGTCGTTTCCGTACATCTCGAATCTGATGGTAGCTTCCGATGACCGCACATGCATTCCAAATACTCATAGCAAATGGATTTATCATGTGACAAATTCATTTCCGCTGCATCAGTCAGGCATCATAATCATTAATTAAATTATCGATGCCAACACTATTTTCATAATCATAACCAGCTATTAGAACATAATCCCATTAATATCATTTTTAAAACAATTTAATAATTATCAACACTTTGATTAATTTGTTAATTTCTCATGCATTTTTTTCTCACAAAAAATGAAAATTTTGTTAAAACATGTAAAAATTATTTACAAATATACTTGTGTTACTTAGAAATCAAAATTATATACGTGGCATAGACAAATTTGAAAAAATCCCTGCAACCGCACGTGTTTGGCCCATAGAGTGCCGCCGCACATGTGCGGCCATACTACTCAAGGGCTAATGATATAAAATAAAATGATAACATGTAGTAAGAGTCAAAAGAAAAAAAAATGTTTTTCCATAGAAAATCGGGAATATCTTATTATTGTTGTGTCATTTTGCTTGCACAGCTTTTGTCGGCGGCACGCTTGTGTGTGATGAGAAGTCAAAATACTATGGTTTAAGGCACTGCTAATCATACCTCTAATTACAGTAGCAATTACAGCATTCGATACACCATTCACTTTGATCACTACTAAATTGTATCAATGGAATGCAATCTCTGTCACATCTGAAGTCCGAAGTCAACCTGCTCTATTCTCCGATTGGCTTACCGCGTGTTACTCGGATATCTCGGAACAAAGGCTCAGACTTCCTGAAAGTGAACCTTCAAAAGGCCAACATCAAGAGCTACCCGGGAACTAGCTGCGGGAGTAAAGCTTAATTGGAGGGTAATGGTACACAGTGGCACCCAAAGTCGATAATAAATAATTAAGAATCAAAAATAATCAAAATAATTTATTTAAAAATATACGACACTTAGGATAAACATATCAAACACAAAACCGCAATGCATCAAGCGGACAAATTGAAGAGTGTCATATGCATACATTTATTCTTAAAAAAGTACTATCATACAG
Organism: Agrypnia vestita; assembly: GCA_016648135.1. Classification (NCBI taxonomy): domain Eukaryota; kingdom Metazoa; phylum Arthropoda; class Insecta; order Trichoptera; family Phryganeidae; genus Agrypnia; species Agrypnia vestita. Next base: position 99,359 of record JADDOH010000763.1, on the reverse strand, counting down.
ATACCGCAATACAAAACAAGATTTAAAAATGTATTAAAAAATGTATTTTTATTCATCGTCATCGTCGTCCTTGCTGGGCCTCATAGTCTAGAATCCCTTCCTTCACCCTCCACTGTAAATAGAGGGCGAAGCTATGCGATGATTTTTTTCCAAGTTGTTGCATGCCAGCAGTCTCACCGGCCACCCCACGGCACTGCGCCTGATGGCACACCGAGGTGAGACGATCAGCTTGTGTATTTTTATTATACATGATGTGTTCATATAATATCGAGCTTTTATTTTTTCCACTGACAAATTAAGCGAGGTGTTCTTTAGCGGAGATGTGTAGGGGAAATTCGAACAGCCTGCAGAGACATGTAGTTAGTGCGCGTCGAGTTGTCAATTGTTGCGAAATGACGGAATGATCTGAGCAGCGTTATTGTGTTAATTTTTGCCAAAAGCCTAGCGATGGCTAGTTCGAAAGCATTCGCAAGATCCGACAGGCTTTCGGGGACAATGCTACGAACATCTCAAGGAAATAGGGGGGATACAACTGCTTTAAAGATGGCCCGACATCAGTGGACAGCGAACCCGTTCTTGTAGGCCCTCGGCGAACCAAACAAACAATGTGATTGATCCAGTGCGGACTTTGATCATGCAGGATCGTCGTATCAACTTGCAAACAACGTGGGGTAAGCTTTGGACGAGTACATTCAATTTTCACCGAGGATTTAGGCTTGAAGAGTATTCGCAAAATTCGTACAAAAGCTGCTAACGAAGGGGGGACAATACACATGCACACTATTCAAAAACAGCATTTCTCTGGTTTGTCAGGCTCCCTCCTCTCCCGACATGGCATGTGTGATTGACTATTCCCAAAATGCCACTGAAGGGGACCCGATTTCAATCATGAGAAGATATTGTGCGGAACGGGACGACCCAGATAAACATTGTTCAGAAGTGTTTCCAACAATGGCGGGACTGTTGGGGGAAGTGTGTGCATTATTTTGAAGGAGATCAGTACATGAATAAGTGTTTCTGCCGACCAAAGGTTCGATATTTTTTGAACACAGTAGCATAAATAAGTAGAGGTAATCGGTTTCATATTTTATATGCGACAGCTCATCCTAAGATAAATACATATATTTATGTTTTACAGGTGTCTGTTTGACCATAGCCCTCTGTTATCATATCGTTCAGTCCGAGTTCTTCGTTTTGCTCAAAACTCCGCTCGTATTTGGTAATCTTCAGACCTGCAACAAATAATACAGAATTAGATAAGTGCCTCCAGCATATTTCTTCAAAAATTCAAAGAATACAGATTTAGAACATTATACAACTTTCAAAAATTTGATAATGCGTGGATGTTTTTACGGTGGAAATGGTGAATGATGCAATGTGTAAATTCATCACTTAAGCTGGCCAATACAGGTCATAAGCCCTGTTGCCACTCCACAAAGACTTCCCTACACGTTTCACATATAAATAGCTTTGTCTCTGTGAGACTTCAATAATAATTGTTAATTAAAAACTAGAATTGTTTGGAATTAAGTATTTGAGCAATTGAGGGTGATTGATGCTTCGATAAGAGATGCAAGACTAGAAAACAATAATCATAAATTGAGACGTAACATCATGATGTTAAAATATTTGTTGCATCCTAAAATTTTAGTCTAAACGTGCATAAATAAGTATAACTTCAAAAATGTCTAGGATGCTTGCCGACAATGGAGGAATTGTGTAGCGACCATGCGCAAAGCAAAAATGGTAAAAAAGGAAGAAATACAAGAACTAATCGCCAAGTACCACTTGAACAGCATTTGAGCAGGTATCTGTCGACAATTAAAATCATAATGTCGCTCACCTTCATCCAGGGTTCCGTCGTCGTTGAGAGTCTGCACGTAGGAGTTTCCGGCCGGGTCGTCCAGCACGAGCGTCACTGGAATGTTACCTTCGATGACGTCGCTCATTCTCTGCACAAAGCTGGAAACGCGTCATCCATTCAATCAACTTATACAATAATATTCATATGTTGTGCCGATACGAGTCTTGCACAATTTCATTGGAATGGGCGCCAAAAATAAACCAGGATAATTAGCAATTTAAAGTAATTTAGCAATTTAAAGTAATTTTTTTTAGTTTACACTAATTGCTGGTAGTAAGAGCAAAGATATAAAGACTTAACAGATCTACTCTCATTGGTTTACACTAGCATAACAATCATGTAAAACTAACTGTAACTTGTCAAAATATTACAGTTAGTTTCAGGGTTAGGCATAGGGAGTTATGTGTAAAGACGTGGTAACGATAAGTTGTATACGGTAATTGATTTTGTGTTCCCGTTTTGTGTCGGTGCACATCAGAATTAAGGTTGGGCTCTCTCATAATACAAACTTAAGACCTGTTTCTGTTATGTATGTGAAGAGTGCTCGATGATATGGGAATTCTAACAAAGGTGGAGGACTTATATTATGGACCTGGAATTGATGATTTTATGTAAGTTGAAAGATTTCGCAATTTACTCATTGCTCAATTTTCAAACGCGTTTTATTCAAAACCATGTTTTGAAAATTGGTGACCAAATGTATCGGCAACCACTGAACTGATCAACTTGAAATTTCTAGTGGTTATTCCATACATAATCATCTAGTCTTTGCCATAGGATGTTTTTTTAAGTGACTTAGTTTTTTTATCAGCATAATAAACCCGAATTTTTCCCTAAAAAATGCTATTTTAAATTCGAAAGTCCACCATTTTGTCAAAAACCAAAGACTAAATTAAAGTGTCAATTTTAATATCTAATCTTTTTGTTTTTGTTTATTCTGATGATTAGAGATGAAATGGGAGTGGTCACTGCGGAGGACCTTTTTTTTCGGTAGTCGACAGTACCCAAGAATTTTTCGCCAATGTTGAATATTTTTTTATGAAAAAAATTCAACAATTCTTAAAAATATGTACTTTCACCTAAAAATGATACCAATACCATAATTTATATAGGTTTTCTTAAGAAAATCGCAAAAATTGCGATTTTAATAATAATAATTTTTTCTCTGGACTAGAGATATCGACTTCACCGCCCAGTTGTGCAGGGGAGGGGGGTCATCCGGATCAGCTGGAGTTTGGACTATCGAGGCCCTACTGTACTTGTATTTATGATGAAATTAAATGTATAAAATCCCGCATCGTGTTACCTGTCCATGCGGTCGGTGTCCTCGGGGGTGTTGGAGTCCCCGGCCAGCGAGGACAGCTGCTCTTGCATGGCGCGCAGCATGCCCTCCACGGTGGTGAAGCGCCCGCAGAGCGAGTGCGAGCCGGACTCCAGCTCCAGCTCGGGGACCAGGAGATCGCATGTGTCGGACTGAGAATGCGCAAATGATAACTAAATGTGGACCATTCCGTCGACATCTTCAAGTTCAAGTTTCACCAACAGCCCTAACTTGGTTTTGGCTACATAGAAACTATAATTTTTTTTTTTTTTTAAAATAGAGATGTGAACACGGAATACGTGTCACATCAATATTCTTACTATTTTCAAACTAAGCTAAACGCTTGTGCTATGAAAATAGGACTAACTTGCTAGTCTGGAGTGAGGTTCGAACCCGCGACCTTTGGATCACGAGGCGAGTGTCCTAACCACAAGACCAACAAGCTACTCCATTATTATATAACTATACTATAGAGATTGTCTTCATATATATTATATTTAAAAATATATGCATATATGCACATATATAGGTATGTACATATATACATATGTATTTTGTAATTTTTAAACTGTATATAATTAACTATTCTGAGTAGCTTTAATCCACAAAAATAACTGCGCTATAAAAGAAGTATTGTAAACAAGGATTTTATAAATAAATAAATATTTTATATACATATAATATGGCAAAATTTTAAAATATATTTCGAAGACGATTTATATATAATTAAATCGGGAATAAGACTAATTTCAAATACATATATATAGTTTCTTTTCATAAAAATAAATCAGACATTTTATGATATCATCGATGACAATGTCGTGGTAACTAAACATTTTCATATTGCGTACAAAATGTCAAAAATTTACATTTTACGAATCTTCTTGATAAATTACCATAAACTAATTCATGTAAACAGAAACAGATTGAATTTTAATGTTAATTGTAATTCAAATAAAAATAATAATGGAAAAGAACAAACGTACTCAACATAATATGTAGATCATAATATATTATGATTTGACAATTAGAATTCACCATAGAAAAGAGAAATAGAATTCACACAAAAATTTATATGTGCAAGCAGCTATATGGAATTTGTAAGAATGTCATTTCTGTAAGTGACGTGCGCGCCAGTTCTCACCTCACATCTCACATTGGACCTTTCGAAGAAACACGCTATTCTACGAAAAAATTTACTTGACTACTACGAAAAACTCGCTGACATAAAGATGGGCGAATGTATTGTGTAATTATACAGTTTCAGTAGGAAAATACACAGTTCAGGATGAGTTTTTTCTCGATTTGACTGGATCCAATAAACAAATCTGATGCGAAATAAGTTTGTATTGTTTGAATTTATATTGTTTGTATTTATTAAATTTTCCTTGTTATTTCCAATATTATGTATTTTAGAGTATTTGTGCCTCCTACACAGAGTTGAAGAGGATCGCCGGAGACCGAGCAGAATGGAGAAGGAGATGTGCTTGGCTGCAAACCAATCCCACGGATTGAGCAAGGAAGAGTTAACATTTGATTACCTATGATGGCATAATTGTAAAACCATTAACTGTATTATTATTCCCGTAATTTCCAATAATTTCACCAAATAATTTTTGTATATAAACTCACTAAAATGTTCTATGTTTATCAGTTGATAATGGCACAATCTGCCGAAACAATCGTCCTGGTTTGGATACTAAAAATATTGAACTCTCAAAATCGTCAAAAATTAAAAATGGAGTTCTTTACATAAATAATGTTTGTAAAAAGTTAAAATAAATTATTGCTATCTTTTCAAACGATTTCATGTGAATTAATAATAATAATAAAAATTGGATAATTTGTATAGCGCCGTTTCCGCGAATACTCACCTCAAGGGCGCTTTACACAGATAAATTATTATCTTACAAGACAACTTACTGCTAAAAAAGAAAGAACTTATTTACTATTACTTATTCACTAGGTGGCATACAAGAAGTGGAATTAAAATTGAGTACTATAATAGTTTGTGAGTCCCTGAAAGAATTATGTGCTTTCGCGGAGTGCACAATAGGAGTGGAAAACATTAGCTAGCGTTGTTGTGGTCAGATTCAATAGGTTTTTATAGGATTGTCTAAATAAATGCGTCTTAAGTTGTTTTTTGAACTGTGGTAAGCTGTCTGTAACTAGCTATGAGACCTATATTACGCAAAAAAATTTAATTCTACTTTTTAGGGATCTTATTGGAGATGTTACATATAGGGAATGCAATCTCGATACCGTGAGATATCGAGGCATTTTAAGAGATAATCCCGAACCGAAAAATCGGACGAGATTATCGGGATTGATCAGCATTTTTTATGTTTTGTATGTTTAATTGTATATGTCTATGGAGCTTTTAGAAAGTACTTAAAACTTATGTTCACGTTACATTCAAATAATGAAAATAGCATTGAATAATATTTGCTGTATTTTATCAACCTAATATAGTAATAAAAACTACTACTAGTTAGTAATTTTTACTCTACTACATTGACTGATTGATGCTTGGAAACACGCCTACAAAAACTTTAATGCAATGATTAATAATAACATTAATAATAACATTGCTGATATAAAAATGCAAGGCATTGTCGTTAATTGCTATTCAGCTCTATAAACAAACGAAAACAAAAAAATATTCGGGATTCCGATCTGTAGGGATGCCGCGGGATTGGAAATTCTGATCTCCAGAAATCCCGAAAGCGCAATCCCGACTCCAGATTGCATTCCCTAGTTACACATATATACCAGTTTGAGTCTAAGAAATCCCATAAAAACTCATAATCAATAGAAGTCAACACAGCAAAGCAAAAGGTCAGCAACCCCAGATAAGGTGGGTGAGGTTCTATCTTATGTTTTTTAAAGAATCCTGGGACACATTCTTATAATCCCTTGAATCAGTGCAGTAATGAATGGATACCTTCAAAAGGTCCCGACAGAAGTCGTCGCGAGTCCGCACCTTCACTTCTATCCTGACACCTTTGTCTTCTATGCCTCCGCCCGACTTCACCTGTGAAGAGATCAAGACAGTACAGAGAACAGAGACATCATTTGAAGACACCAAAACATAATGGAATTGGCCAGATGAGTGTCTCCGCGGCCTTGCCATTGTACTCGGTTTTTTTCATCACTTATTTGTAAAAGCTGGTGAGACGTAGTCAACAGGTACGCATAAGCGGCTTTAAGGTTAACTTTTTTATCAATATTTCCAATTTATTTTCTGCAGAACGTTGGACTGTAACTACTTACTACACATCACTACAGGGAATATTAAAATCTCATTCACTTTGATACAAGTCATATAAAATGAAAAAAAAATTAAATTTCTGCAGACTTTTAATAATTTTATTTGACTTGCAGAAAAGTGAATGAATTTATAAAATTCCATTTAAACTACTTTCACGATAGTCTAACGATTTAAAAAAGATAAGCAAGAAATATTGAAAAAAAAATACCAACTTTGATGTCACTTTCCTCATTAACTGACGACATTTCACCCCGTGTAAAGAATATTTTCTATTCAAAATTTAATAACAAAGACTTCCCAAAGTTTTTGCTACTAGCTATGAGACCTGTCACAATTATTTTCATATCATTCAAATTTAAATACCCAAATCATAATACATATTCTGTTGGATAAACACGTAATTATTTTTAAAGATATGTTTACGTACAACTATGCTACAATGTGTTGACTACACTTGCTTGGTACATATGTAAAAAAAAAAGTCTAATGTAAACAAAAACAAAATTAAATAATTACAAAGATTAAACAATGGACTTACCTCATTTGTCCGATGTCCGCATTGCTCGCACGTTGTCGCCATTATGAGGACTTCTTTGAAATGAGGAATGTCTAAAAAATAATTCAGCACATTAGGGGTAGGTAGTGTAATTCACTTAGCTTTAAAATATTCTCTTCGAACGACCGCGGAAAGTTTTTTCGGATATATATCAAAAATAAAAATCAAGCCATAAATATCGTGATATATATCTGCAGATATATATCCTTGAAACCTGCATCAAATATTATTTAAATTTATGTCCTTGATTTTGGGCTTCTTAAACATATTAAGAAGCGGAGAGATGATCATTTTTTGTTGATTTTTTAATAGTTATATTTGGATCATTTGTGCGCTAATCGATTACAAGTCGTTCAAGTAAATTCCTTATAAAACTTTTGGTCTCTATATGTTAAGATGTTGGCATGTTATTACTAAGTGGGACATGGTTTTCATTTAATAAAAAATGTTGAATCTACGTATTTATTTTTGTATTATGTTCTGCAAATCTAGTTAAAAAGGTCCTCCTCGTTCATCCAATATGTGTGGCATAGCAGTCTTTATTAATACATGTTAATTTATATATGCCACTGTTTTCTAATTTAGGTAAAATTTTATTTATTAAATTAAATATTACCATGGAGTAAACAAAGTAAACACAAAAACAACAAAAATGTATATGGGAGTTGATTAACTAACAAAACAAGTTGATTATGTATTCAATAAGTAGTGGTTTTATTACAAAGTACATAATTTGATTTTATTGATATGGATTATCACCTGTTTTATTTTTATTAAAAACGGTTTAATACAAGACAAATAAACTTATAAAAAAGATTTTCTTCAGAGTATTAATAATTTTATTTTAAATCAAAACGCATGATTCGATACGACTCAAAACACCGATAAGGATAAACGAAAAGTCCAGAGACCTGTCATCTTCATATTGGTGTCGCAAGGCGCGTTGCAGTCTGGACAGTTGGTGCGGAATGTCATGACCTCGCCCGCCTCCAGCTCCTGCAGTGTATGCCGGCCCGGTAGGTTGGGGACCAGCAGCGAGCCCGTGGAGTCGCCTTGACCGTCATCCATCGCCGAGTCAGTCACCTGTGCAACGCAATGTTATTACATAACTGGTTGTAACCTGTCAAAAATGACGGTACTTTTACATGTCGGTTCCTAAAGAATAAGTATGCAAAATTTAGATGAGGTCTAACGGTGTAGATTTGTATACAGATGTACCTTGGTGAGAGGATGGGGTAAAGGGGGAGGGGAGGAATTTCGTATATTTTACTGCCGGGTCCTAAAGAATAAGTACTTATTTATAAATAAAATATAACTAAATAAAAAGAATAATAACAAAAAATAATCAAAGAAAAAAATTGGTACGGACGTTACAGGAAGTTACGGACAGACAGACAAAGAAATCATTATGATTGAGATTATCAATTATAAAACCTAAATTTCTTTGAAAAAACATTTTGTTTTGTTGCATTTGGTAAATACTTATATAATAAAATATAGCGTGGAGGAATATGTAAAATTTAAACTCTGTATTTAGTATACATATTTACAGAGACATTCACAAATTAGAGGCAACGTCAACTCATGAAGAGCACCTAAGAGGAAATGTTAAATTAAACTAAAACAGTGCAATCCACTCAAATCCAATCAAAAAATAGTAACGTGCAGAAGATTTGCACATTATTTTTCGTTTGATAAAAGTATCAATCAAGTAAAACTAACCGTTATTAGAGATTTGTATCTGATTGCGTCGATGACTGGCAACTGATTTTTTGCAGCTCGACAGGCAAACATAGATGCTGGTTCTTATATAATATATCTTACAGTTATCAATTATCTTACATGTTATATATCTTAAACATTATATAATAAATCTTACAGTTATCAGTCATCGATACAATCAGACACAAATCCCAAATAGCTGTACCGAAAATAACCGTTAAAAATAACAGTTTAACCATCACTAATATTGATGTGACAAAACTGGCGATTACCAAGTCAGTTTACTCCCCCACCTGACTTGCGGTCATCTTCAACATTAGATACTAATCGTTGCAGAATCTAGGGTAAGGCTAAAAAAATGAAATAAAACAACAATACCTCAGAATGAGAGAAGATTCCTAGCTGGTGATTTTGTTCTCTTGTGCGGTCGAAATACGTCACCCTGCACTGCGGATCATTTTTGGGTGCGACTGGGTTCTCTATGTGACTGTTGCCTGAAATCATCATTCAATAATTAAAGAATATGGTAGAACCTCCGAAATTCAAGTTACAGAAAAAAATCGCGATGCAATTGCAAATTTGCCAAAAATCATAAAACTCATGAAAAATGCTATTGATTTTGTGAAAAATGTCTGTATTTTTGCATTTTTCAAGAAATCATTTTGAATTAATTACGAGTTACCAGGGTTATCAAATTATCAGGTTTAATTTACTACGAAATTAACTTTTTTGGATTTGTTGGTTTGAAAAATTTAGAATTATGGCGAATTTCAAACTATCAGGGTTGGAATTAATGGAGTTTTATTGTATCCTTGAAATAAATCAATTTTAAGAATGTTCTAAGATTTTCACGCCCACTCACACTGTGTTATGTGTACATCAGTGTGTATAACACATTAGCACTGACGATGGATCCGAAACGTCAGCCAGAAAGGTCGTAAAAACACGCCATAATACCCCAAAAGACAAACTAGAAGATAAATCAATTTTGTACACAATTGGGATTGTTGTTCCCAAATGTACAGGGAATAGCAGAGCTAATTAATAACAACCATACTTTAAAAATAGAGAATTATGAGTCGAAACACTAATGCCTTAATATCAGGAGATAAGTGACTCAAGGGGTATAAAAGCAAAGGCAGTAATATCCAAAATAGCTCTATCCCTTCCAAAATCATGTTTTCAAATCACTTTTAAAAGCAAACAGCAATATCCGCTTCAACCAATCAACCCCAAGTATGTGTCGTGCGACAATGATCCCTCTATACTAAAGTGACGGTAGGGCCAGAATACATATTTAAATGATTTACTTTAACCTTAAAATCATTGAGTATTGTCTCTGTAATTGGGTCTAGATGTTGATTTTAGACTGAAACATCATAGTAAAAGTCAGCAATATTCAATTTTGCAAATAGCGAAAGTACCAATGTCCACTATTTGGTAGAAAACAGCAATATTCCATAGAAATTTCCTTGAGTTTCCTCGACAGCTTATAGACATTTATCTCAGAATCAACACAGTGCCATATTGCTGTCTTTGCTTTTATACCTGTCACTGCAACGTTTGCATTTTTTTTCAATTATTTTGACATATCTTACATTGGACTAGCTGTAAATTAACTTTATTGAGTATTAATAATCAATTTGCAAAACCTTTTACAAAAGATAAGCCATAAATATTACTAAAAAAAAGGCAAACTGTGATGTTGCTTATCTCCATTTTTTTTTTATCGACATTTCACTTAAAATGTAAAGAATATTTTATATAATAGAATTATGGGTATTAACCTTTGAAATAAATAAACAATATGAAAAATAATCACCCACCGCTTATGTCCTCCATTGTAAGGTTGAACGGCCCGTTGGCCTCAACGTCCTTCATTCGCGCGAGTCGCACGATGAAGTCGTCGATCTTCTCCGCATCCTGCGGGTGATCGGCCCTCCGCTTCTCCTGGTCCTGCTTCAAGCCCGCCACCACGCGGTCCACGATGCCCTCCACGGTGGTCACCTCTGGAGACAACATCACAATGATAAAATACTTTCTCGGGTCTAATTAATATATAGAATGACGCTTTGGATAGAAAATATCTTCTTATTACCGTTATTTCACACAACTATGGTCCAAAATAATCCAATTTTTAAAACTTACTTTGAAGCTTCTAAACTAAAGATGTTAAAAATAATTTTTTGCTGATTTTATATGTAGAATGATCACTTGGTAATAATAAGACACTTTTCTTATAATATACTGAGCAATTTATTTAGTTATAGAGAGTGAGGAACTAAATTAACTTTTATGCGTAACTAAAGCATAAATAATTTATTTATCTATTTACACCAATATTTTACACTAGTTAGAACTAATTAATAATTAATTTCAGTTAAGTCAGCGTTCTGTTAAACCTCTTCTGTTATTCCAAAATGCTACATATCTGACATAGTATCTGATAGCATACAAGAATCTTTAATTTAAAAATGAGCAGTCTGTGGTTGGCGTACCCTATAAAGAGCACATTATCAGTGCTAGCGGACATTAACATAAATCGAACAGAAAAATAAAACTATTGTTTATCATAAAGTCAAAAATCCACACAGTTTCAAGAATTTCAAGTTACCGGTCACCTACAAGGCCAAAAAAAATGTAAGGATGATATCCTAACTTTTCGAAGACGTAGTGCGAATATGGGATACAATCTGAAGGAAAGAAAAATCCCACTGCTGGTGGATAACTGCTTCGCTCACCCCGTCAGCCCTAATCTTCAGTCAATTTGAGAGTTTTGTTTGGTATCCTTTTTTTGCCGCCAGACACGCGGAATACTTATTAGAGGCTGTTGGCAGGCTCATCATCCACGGCTTGCTGGAGAAGGTGTGGCTGGAGTTGACCACGAGGTACTCTCCTAATGCTATCTTGAATGCACAGGAGACCGGATTTTTTTTTAAAAAGGATACCAAACAAGACAATTTAAAAACGAGTAGTGCGTGGATGGCAAACACTTGAAAAAGCGCATTACGAACATCAACATGAATCAAACAGAAAAAGAGAACAGATGGCTTTTGTAGAGTCAAAAAATCCATGCAGTTTCAAGAAATTCAAGTTAGCAGTCACCTACAAGTCACCAAAAAGTCTGAAAGGATGACTGTTTTGCTGCTAATAGACCAAAAGTGTTATTAAAAATGCAGTTGTTCTTCTGGGCAAAGCCTGAGAAGAGGTGATAATACCAAATATCCATCATTATTTTGCCACACAGGGCACAATTTAATTAATTAATTTTTTTATTTTAGAAAGACTGAAGGTAGCCACAGTGTGGTTAGGAGGCGGGTGTCCTGGGGGAGGAACTTCAGGGAATATTATTATATTACACAGAGTGGATGAACTATTGCGGCTAGCACAGGACAGAGAAGCCTATGCCAGAGTGATAGCTGATGACGGGGGACCTGACAAGTCACAAGAAGAAGAAGTAGATAGCGGGAGAGATCCGAGATGACTTTATTCAACGGTAAATGAACTGAAAAACATTAATATAGTACTGACCTCCCTTTTGACTGAGCGCCGGTATCTCCAACTCAACCTCCGGGATGGTGATCTTGGCGTGCTCCGACCTGACGACCCTCCTGTTGAGGTCGCCGGATGTACGCACGACCAGTCGGTGCACCATGCCCTTGACGCGCGCTGCGCACGCATCGCGCAGCTCATTGTCACTGTGTCCGCAGTGCGGGCAGGAAAAGGACATGACCACCACGTCACGGAAGAACGGAATCCGGGTCAGCATGATCCTCGTGTTGCCCTGCAAACCACATGCGGTCTCAGTGAGTCACCCAATATGAGCCCTCCCATGTTTTTTTACACACAATTCTTTTCGTCTCTCTCAAATATGTCACCGATTAAAAAATGGGTTGGGGTCGGTGATTCTCTCGTACGTTGATTATTGTTCCAGCATATTATTTATAAACAAAGGAACACTAAGGAAACTACAAATGGTATTATATCAAAATTAGTGTTGCAACGGAAAGTATATTCGGCTTCAGGCATCCTGCTCTCTTAGGATGATACTAGACAATGATTTTCATTCATACAATACAAGAAGCAGCGACAGTATAAGACTTAGAAAAAAATCAAAAACATTTCAGAAAATTGTTTGACGTACGAAGGACTTAAAATCTTCGACAGCCTACCGAAAACAAAACAAAATACAGTGAATATAAGTTTAAACTGCAGTGCAAAAAATTTTACTATGAAAAACTTTTAAATGGATATGTACTATGTATGTTTTTTAATATAAATCATGATTAGCCCATATAGAATAAAATATGTAGCTAAATTGCATTGAAATGAACGAAATTTTTTTAGGGTTATGTTCCAGGATTGCCGGCAACACTCACGTTATCGTGGCAGTTCATGCACAGAGACTCGATCTCCGTCACCTCCGGATCCTCATCCTCAGCTGTCAGATCTCTGAAGATGGGTTTCTCGGTAGAAGTCATGGTCGGATGGATGGTCGCTCTGTAAACAGAACAGCGTGACAATCAGATAACAATGGATAACAAAACTAAACCAAAAACAGATGACAACACACTAGAGATGGGTCCTTCATGAACGAACTGTTATTATTGAACTACTCACCGTTCTTAATTAATGAACTGTTCAGTTCACGATGATCTATACTTATATATATAAAGAGGTACACTTTGTGAGTTTCGATGTAGGAGGTAATTTCCGAAATTACTTATACGATTTCAAAAATTCTTTCAACAATATTTAGAATGGACTTTCAGGGTGGTTTTAAGCTTTATATAATCCCGTTAAAACAAAAGTCGACGAAAAAATGGTCGAGTGATGCGTTTTTTTTTACGAACACTGCCTTTACGGTAAGAGATATTTAAATATTTTTATAAAGAAGTTAAAAGAGGAAATAAAAATTAACAATCAATCGCTCTTTCATTCCAACGACCTACGAACATTCCCCAAATATTAAATAATGAAACAATGCAGTTTAATGAGCAAATGTGTGAATTAAGACATGTCTTCGGCAATTACGTATTTGGCAAAAGCAGTTGACAATAATGTCTTCACAAATAATTTTGAGTGAGAAAAATAGAACTAAAAGTAGGGTTTCTACACTACTATAACAAAATGGGTACCAAAGACATTTGAATATCATTTATCATTTAGCATAACACCCTTAATATATTTTTTTAAAGTGACAATGCATTCGCAATCTTCACGTTTTCGGGAAGAATAGGAAAAAAAAAGCCTTGTAACAACCTTGTCCAAACACTGTATTGTCATTGATTGGCTGATCAGGGAAGCATCAGGGAAGCAAACAATTTAGTTGCGTATTTGCCAGGTAGCAATAACATTGTTTTAAAATAATTTTTACAGAGTCTGAATAATGAAAAGCTAGCTGCCTCATAATTTTATTTTCACTAATACAACAGTACAAAAGTCACTAGTACACTTCACTAGTACAAAAGTTGGGATGAGTACAAAAACATTTTTCTTAAACATAATTTTTAAGATTATTTTTGAGCATTATTTAAAATAATCAAATATCTAAAGTGATTTTGTAGCAGTTTCTCAAGCAAATAATATTGTGCAAAAGCGTAACGTACGGTTTTTAATAGTGAATCAATGATTAATTTAAGATGTAAAATATTCATATTTATTCAATGAAATGGAAAAAAAGTCTGCATGTAAGTTGAATGTACAGCATCGGAACGCGCACTTTAATTTGAGCACCGCATGGGAAAGGTTAGACGGTATCCATTAATGCACTTTGAAGATTATGATTTAATTTAGAGAATGGTAGGAACGTCACGTATTTAAGGCCCGGTTGTTTCAAGTTCGATCAAAGTAAGCGGTCGATAAAAGCATAGATTTTTACGAAAACGGATCGTCTGATTGGTGGAGAACGTAAAAATCTATGCTTTAAGAGAACGCTTACTTTAATCCAACTTGAAACAACCGGCCCTAAGTCCTACCTAATTAATTAATAATACATTTCGTTCATGCCGCGATCGTGTCTATGGTCGGCAGTGATTTGACAGCAGCCATCAGCCATTTTCTAATCGCGATTCGTGCTATCTCTCTATTCTGTGATTCGTGCTGGAAGGTAGGTACTAGAGCCATGAACCGTGCTGACCAAGATGTTCCTGTTGTCAAGTCCGAGTCAGGGTCTGCAGCCGAGAGCGGCGATGAAGGAGCGCCCTACACAGAGATTGTCATATTACAGCAGGATATCAAGCAGGAGTGTGTGAAGTATTCCAGGAGGGTCGACCAGCGAGCCGGTGAGGAGTTGGTTCATTATTAATTTGTTCTCACCGAAATGAAATGCGTGTACTTTATGTGGCAACCGTTAAAGTTGGACGAAAAGAAAAAAGTCTGAACTCCTTAGTTTGTAGTGCGCATTTTACGTGACAGATACTATATAGATAAAGATAAATCGTCGCAAAGTGTGATAAGGGGAATAAATGAACAGATTAGGTTATTGCTTTCAATTATGTGAAGATTTTTAGTGGAGTTGATGTAGTTGAAACGACCTTTTGAAATTATTTTTGGTCGGACATGATGTAGATAAAACGACTTACTCAAATCCTCCCCCCCGTCAGCGATAATTTTTAGCTACATGCACAATTTTTTAGTTCTAGAAGTAGCTCACTTCATGTAGTTCATTGAAGTAGACGAAGTGCGTAATGTTTCGGTAAAGTAGCCGGCAAACATCGTGCACAATTTTCGCCGTAGTGGGGAAAAGTTTGCGCATGTACACTCCATACTACTTCACCCCTGAGATCCAAAATGTATCTTCTGCGCAGCTGAAGCTGATGTTCAAGATGTTTGCTGGCTACTGTATCTTATCTACTGTAAATGAAGCGCACACTTTGAAGCCTTCAAATTGGTGAACGTGTGCATGTTGAAGCCTTCATTCCGAAGTGAAGTTTTGCCCTTCGATCAGAGATGGGCCGTTCATTAATGAACCATTCACAGTTCCGAATTAATGAACTGTTCTGTTAATTTTTTTCCAAAAGCCATTCGTCAGTAGACATTAATCATTAATATTATTTTTTTAAACTAAATAATCAACAATGGTAGGCTTTTCTGCCTACTAAGCTAAATGTCTGTGATATGAAAAACATGAATAACTGGTCCGAAATGAGCCTCGCAAAAACGCAGAGAGAATAAGAGTCAAAGTGAATCATAGTATTGACGTAGTTGATGAATCGAAGCAGTCCGTCTGGTTATCACAGATTATCTTGCTTGATAAAAACACAGCCCAAAGTGACAAGGAGCCGAGCCCAGGAGACAGGCAGCTCTCCAGCTCTGCTATACCCGATTATTATTTTTGGTTCCAGAAGTAAATTCAAGCAACGAGGACTGGAGAGGAGCTCTGGGAGGTGATGTGCAGACAGGTGAGGGCTCAGCAGACAAGAGCGGCGGTGAGGGTGGTGCGGCGGAGAGGCGGAGAAGCGGTGGTGCGGCCTACACCGAGATAGACATATCGTACCCTGACATCAAGCAGGAGTGCTCGAGTACTCCAGGCGGGCCGACCAGCGCACTGGTGAGCAGTTGATATCCTTTGGATTATCAATCCAAATTTGGAGTGACCGTGAGAGGATGTGTATACATAAATATAACGTCAACGCTTTAACAGATATTTTCTATCACGAAAATATTATTCCTAACTTACAAATTCATTTACCATCGCACTGCCTACATAGGCAGTGATTTTGTAGAAAAATTCGTATAAAATGAAAGCTTGATAACTTTTATGAAAAACCTACGTCAATTTTGAGATATTGATAGTGGTATAGGTCTTTTCATATAAGCTTGCAAATGAGTTAATGTGGGTACAGTGCGTAATGCGCGCATTGTTTCGTTGTGTTAAGTAAAATGCGCGTGTTACGCACTGTACCCACACTAACTCGATTGCAAGCTTATATAAAAAGCTTATACCACTAACTACATTGAAATTGACACCAGATTTTTCATTAAAGATATCAAGTTTTCATTTTAAACAAGCGTGAGAAGGTGTTTTCATGTTCTCAGCGCTCGCACAGGAGCAAGCAGAACGATTCCTTAGGGATTCACGGGCTCTTACATACTGGGAAGAAGCAGTTTTCATGTCCACAATGCAATTACTCATGCAATCGTAAGTATTACTTAAAAACACATTTTCTTATACACAAAGCAGATAAACTGTTTTCATGTACACAATGCAATTACTCGTGCAATAATAAATCAAACTTTAATAGACATACGCTTAAGCACATTTGTGAAAAACTTTTTTCATGTTCACAGTGCAATTATTCGTGCAATGATAGATCAAATTTAAAAAGACACATGCTTACGCATAATGGAGAGATTTTGTTTTCTTGTTCACAGCGCATTTATTCGTGCACTCATAAATCAAGATTAAAAACACACGCGCTTACGCATAATATGAAGAAACTGTTTTCATGTTTACAGTGCAATTATTCGTGCAATCAGAAGTCATCCTTAAATAGACATGTACTTACGCACAATGCAGAGAAGCTGTTTACATGTTTACAGTGCAATTATTCTTGTAATCGTAAATCAAGCTTAGAAACACACGTGCTTACGCATAAAGCAGACAAATTACTTTCATGTTCACAGTGTAATTATTCGTGTAATGATAAGTCAAATTTAAAAAGGCATGTGCTTTTGCATAATGCAGAGAAATTGTTTTCTTGTTCACATTGTACTTATTCGTGCAATCGTAAATCAAGCCTAAAGCACATAAGCTAAAGCACGCTGGTGAAAAACTTTTTAATGTTCACGATGCAATTATTCGTTTTTTGCTTACCCATAATGCAGAAAAATTGTTTTCATGTTCCCAATGCAATTATTCAGAAGTCATCCTTAAAACGACGTGTACTTAAGCATAATGCAGAGAAACTGTTTTCATGTTTACTGTGCAATCATAAATCAAGTACATGTGTTTAAGCACATTGGCGAAAAAGATTTTTCGTGTTCACAGTGCAATTGTTCATGTGTTAGTAATTCACATTTAAAAAATTTACTTTCACACAATGTAGATAAATAGTCTTCTTATTCGTTGTCCAACTACACGTACATCATACATCAGGCTTAAAAATACATGCGCTTACGCACAATGAACTGTTTTCATGTGAATTTTTTTATAATGAATTTCATTTTAAAATCATTATAGAAATTTATAATACTTTTTACCATTACAATATATTATATTTGCTTTGTTTAATGTAATAAAATTTTCCGAAAAATGTTTATTTCTTTCCTTATACATTTGTCTACAAACTGTTCTTTCTTTCTTGAATTGCCTTCACAGCTGCATCACATGTTCACAACTCATCTCTTCGTGCGTCTCCAATGAATGGAGGCCTACTGCATCCCCAGGACCGTTTTATGAGCGAAAGTTCCCATATCGGTCCTACTCATACGTCGCCAGGTTGACAATATTTACTGTAAGACTCCGTGTCACGTCGTGTAAAAAGCGACGGAACCCGGAGAGGCCTGCAATCGTCCATTCACAGCACCTTCTTTACATAACACACTTTATTAGAAATTACCAAAGAAAGAAAAGGGAAAAAGAAATGAACTAAAGTAGACTGAATGCGGTATTTTTTTTTTACATTTTGACGTATGTGTGACAGATCCATTTATGATAGGGTAAAGAATGAACACGTTAGGAAAGAATGTAAAGCGGATCTTAGCATAGTCAAAAGAATGAAAAAAGGTTCGCTCAGATGGTTTGGGCATGTTGAGCTAATGCTCGAGAAAAGAATCGTAAGAGAAGCCAGAAAGAGAGGATGATCGAGGAAGACGTGGCATGATCAGATTAATCAGATACTGAAGGATGGTCCTGTTAGGAGTCTCAGCAATCGCCGAGCTTGTATGCGAAGATGTATGAATGTGGATGAGGCCGAGAGTTGTGTGCCAGGACAGAGGCTTGCGGCGCTCTATCCTCTGCATATCCCCGCGGGGAAACGGCGTGATGGTAAGTAAGAAAAGGAAAAGCATAAAAGAAGGTAGTAGAACAAATCAGTAAGATAACATATAGCAAACAAGGAAGCAGAAAGTTAATTTAAAATATAACAATAGATCATGGTAAGAGAGTACATATAGAATTTGGGTGGGAAAGAGGACAGAGAGGGGACGTCTGGGGAAAGGACACACTCCCTAATAGGGAATGACATAACAGGGACCATACTCAAATCCGAGCATCACGTGTCCACAATCTACAGAGAAATCACCCATGAAGCAGCTCTCAGCGCGAAACCTACGTCCTAATGTAGTCACTGGAGAGTCCGAGGTTCCTCTCGTTTAACTGTGACGTGCAATGTTCTGATCTCTTTTATTCCTTGGCCGAAAATACGACAGTACCTAATGAATAAATATTTTTTAATGAAGAAATCCGTACATTCATAAAAATTAAATTCAGTAATTTTGGTGTGAAAATGTCTATTGGATGATTACAAAAAATATGACGTTTTAGGATTGGTAAATAAGTTAGACATTAATTATTTTCTATGACATGTAGACCTACGATACATCACCGACACACAGCACTATCGGGACCTTGCAAACGTTGGATTCTTTAGGACCCGGCGGGTAACAAAGGTGGCATTTATTTACTTCCTCCCTCTTTACCCCACCCTCTACCTTGATATATATTCCATGCAAATCTACACCGATTTATCGATCTGA
The DNA here is from genome assembly GCA_016648135.1 of Agrypnia vestita. Lineage (NCBI taxonomy): Eukaryota > Metazoa > Arthropoda > Insecta > Trichoptera > Phryganeidae > Agrypnia > Agrypnia vestita. Next base: position 79,924 of record JADDOH010000763.1, on the reverse strand, counting down.
TCTAAATTTTGCATACTTATTCTGTAGAACCTGTCGGGTAACATTGACGAAATTTCCCCTCTGCCGCTTTACCGCATTTCCTCCCCCTTGTCTATTTTCTATACAATCTGTACCATTCAACATATCTGCCCAAAATTCTGTTTTAATTTTTAGTACGTTTAAATATTAGAGTGATTTAAATAAATCATGTAATATAATTTTCTACTTCTAAGTCTTATTACCCTGCGTACAAATCACTTCGGTAGGAACCTAACGCCATCTTTTGGTCATTAACTGATTTCCCATATAAAACTACTAGAATAGATTCATATGTTGTAATTGAGAATACGTCTGTGTGCAAATTTCAACTTGATTGGACATTGGAAGTGGGTGAAATATGGATTATAAAATTCCGTTTAGATAAACAGGTAAAGCTAATATAAGCTTGTTAAACTGAGATGCACTGCCTCCCCGCCTGCCTTGTGTACAAGTAGACATTTGGTTGGATTATGAACGGATAACATAAATGAATCACAGTTTAATCAACAGAACGAAATTTCCCACTACTTATATGATTCAAGCCTCAGATACACACGCTTATTTAGTGGCACGTGAGCATGCGCAGTATCGACCTTCTCTAGGCCTTGCTTATTAGTGGCATGTGTGTACGCACATTGCTAGTAACGAGCATGCCACAACCGCTGGTTGATTTATGAGCATGCCACTAAGTGGCATGCTACTTAGTGGCATGTGTATCTGTACCTTTATCGTATTAATACGATAAATCATCTACGCTTCGCTCTTTTCTATGGTCGGCCGCCATTTGACAATCGCCACTCGCAAATCGCGCCTTGTGCTCGTTAGCAGATATACATTTTAGAACCATGAACCGCGCTGACCGAGATGTTCCTGCCGTCAAGCCCGAGCCAGGGTCTGCAGCCGATAGCGGCGATGAAGGGGCAGGCGATGGAGTGCCGTGTAGTGATATAGACATATCGCTCCCCGACTTTAAGCAGGAATACTCGGAATACTGCGAGGCCGACCAGAGGACCGGTGAGGGGTTCATTATTTTATTTATTTATTACTCATTTTCAGTGGCGTGAAATGCGCGCATCTCATGCCACCGTTAAAGATGGATTTAAGGAATTGGACTAAACAAGGTGACCAGATTTCAAAAATCTAAAAGTTCTTTGCCGCACATTTCATTTGACATGCCGTAGACAATATGCGTACTAGAGATTGGACGCTCAGTAATGAATTCTTATTTTTAAATTATTTAACGTTCTGAATGAATGAATTGTTCAATTCACCTACACCAACAACTACACTACTGTAACCGTATGTTTTATATACAGTCATCCATATTCTGAACTCAACAATATTGCTATTTCTGTATCTTGACAGTTATTTTATAATTTTGTTACGCCGTTATTTTGACGCTTTATGTTTGGCAGGTTTGAAATTAATGAATTCAATCAATTAGAAAGCTCATTATTCGTAATTTTGAATAAATTTACGTTTGTTTAAGTTTTAGAGCTTTCTGATTGATTTAATTTATTAATTTCAAACATGTCAAACTTAAAACATCGAAATTGGCGGCAATACAATGTTATACATACCTGTCAAGATTGAGATAAAGATCTGACATCACAATATTGCTATTTTCAGAATAGCACAGTATATTGGACTCAGTGTGGACACTTCTTATAAATATCTTGTATTCATTCATCCATTTTAAAAATTATTTTAGGGTTTTACTGTGATTATATTAGCTAATTAATTAAAAAACTTATTATACTGTTATATTTTGTATTTATAAACATATTTTTGTAAAAAAATAACATAAATACTGAATAAAATAACAATACGCCAATATTATCAAAAAATAACACAAAGATATTGCAAAATATTTAAAATTAATTAAAATAACATTGAACGTTAATATTTCTTTGAAAATCGTTTTGATTTAATAACTTCCCAATCCTACGAGGCATGGAGTCCACCAGACGTCGTAAATCTTCAGGTGTGATGACATGGAACCATACTCGAATAATTGCTTCAATAATTCTCTTTTATTGCTTGGTTTGCGACCAGAAACCAATATTTTCAGTCTTGACTGGCAATTTTCGATGGGATTCAAGTCCGGACTAATCGCCGGTCAAAGAAGAATATTAATGTGGTGGTCCTGTAACCATTGCATGCTCGTTTTATTGAGTGGCTTTGGGCTTTGTCCTGCTGAAAGATGCGTCTACCACGGTCAACCTGAAACAAATCACTGAATCTAGAGAATAATTTTGGCTCCAGAATCAGATCTTGTTATCTTGTAGTCATAATTGCGCCTTTTACCACTCCCAAGCGTCCAAAAACATGTCCTGTCATGCAAGCCCGTCCCGTCACTGTCGTAGTAGTATAATATTTTCGCCTTGACAACGACGAACAAATCTGATTTCATTACTTTCAAAAAAGTAAATTTTGGTCTCATCACTCTATATCATTTTTGCCCAGTCTTCTGAGGTCCACTTCTTATGTGTTGCAGCTATCTTCTATCAGTAATATCAAGTCCAGCAGCTTAAAGGACCGTATTAATATCTTTGGATGTTTGACAACAGTCTTGCAGGGCGAGTCTGAAAATTTTTCCTTCATCTTTTGGCTCGATTTTGGGGCACTTTTTGTACTTTTGGCCTCCTTGTAGCGTTGGCGAACCTTTCTTACTCCAGATTTGATACTTCCCCCACCCAATATTTTTGCTATTTTATCGAATGTGTAGCCTTCTTCGTGAAGCTTTTCAGCTCTGCATCATAGTTTTTGCATCGTAGGAGGCAATTTCAATAATATTAGAACTAAAATCACTCGGACTGCTCTCCAACATATGCAAAAGACAGCCTCGCTTACTTCGAGCAATCGCTGACTAACACAGTTATTAACTAGTCATGTAGCATCCAAAATATATTAACTTTAGCGTGTGACGATTTTTGCGCCCTGTGATTGGTTTAGATTTATCATTTTGAATTAAAGTGTTGGATTATTATATCTGGTTCCAGAAGCAGGTTCCAGCAAAGCGGGCTGGAGAAGTGCTCTGGGAGGTGATGTGCAGACAGGCGAGGGGTCTGCAGACGAGAGCGGCAATGAGGGAGCAAGCGGTGGTGCGGCCTACACTGAGATAGACATATCGTACCCTGACATCAAGCAGGAGTGCTCGGAGTACTCCGGGAGGGCCGACCAGCGCACTGATGAGCAGTTCATATCCTTTGGATTATCAATCTATGTACTAGATACCGCATTAGGAGTGACCATGACAGGATGATGACATCAAATATATGTCATCGCGTTCAGAGATATTTTCTTCCACGAAAATTTAATTCCAAACTTAAAAATTCACTTACAATTTTACTGCCTATATCGACTAGTAAATGAGTACGGTGATTTTTTAGATACATTTGTTTAAAATGAAAGCTTGATATCTTTAAAGAAAAATCTGGTGTCAATTTCGAGATGTTGATAGTAAGTGGTGCCAAAACCGTTTTATTTACTAATTGAAATTGAAGTTACTTTGGTCAAAAAAAATTGTAAGAGTAAATTGTTACACGTATAGTGAAACATCCGTTACAATTTAGCCAGATACAGCGTCACATGACAGACACACATACCTGATCTTTTATTATATTAATATTACTAACTGTTAAAAGTGTACGGATACCCTTAATTGATTATCTTTTGGTGTTGTTTTATTCGTAGTTTTCTGGGCTATTATGCCTTGCGATTCCGACCCCTCAAGTTGTCGATTCGGAAAACATTGCAGGTGGGTCTAATGAAAGATATTTAAAAATAATAATTGATGTTAGTTAAATTTCTCGATTTTGTGAAAGTTATGCCCAGCTGCGCCGCGCAACACGACAGTGATAACTTTTTGTTATATTTATGAGTAAAGTGATATAATTACTTTCATCTGACTATACTATATGCAATGTAAATAAATTTGACGCACTTGAAGCCAAAATAAACTTTAATATAACATTAACACAACACACCTGTAATATTAGAGTTTATATCGAATTTTCGAATGCATTATTACTTAAACATCATCTACATTACTACCAACCTCATTCAGCACTGTATTACGAAACATAAAATAGTTAAGCATTGGAGATCTTTTAAAAATACAACATTCTTTTTCAGAAAATTCAACCGTATCTTTGCGGGTCCCTGGAAGACAGCCGAAATCGGAGATCGTCACAAATACTGAAAAATCCTCGAGAAGATGCTTAAATAAATCAGATAAATCAGCATTAAAACTCAACGTACTTTCACGTAAAAAGCAGTTTTCATGTTCACAGTGCAATTATTCGAGCAATGAAAAATCAAACTTTAACAGACATTTGCTTAAGCACACTGGAGAAAAACTTTTTTCGTGTTCACAGTGCAATTATTCGGGCAACGATAAAACATATTTAAAAAGACACATCCTTTCGCATAATGCAAAAAAAAGGTTTTCTTGTTCGCGGTGCAATTATTCATGCAATCATAAATCAAGCTTAAAAGCACATGCGCTTGCGCATACTGGAGAAAAACTCTTTTCATGTTCAGAGTGTAACTATTCGTGTTCTAACAAATCATATTTAAAAAGACATGTGCTTTCACATAATGCAAAGAAATTGTTTTCTTGTTCACATTGTACTTATTCGTGCAATGTTAAATCTAACATAACAAGACACGTGCTTAAGCACACTGCAAAAAAACTTTACTCATGTTTAAAATGCAATTATTCGTGTAATGAAAAATCATCCTTAAAAGAACATGAATTTACGCATAACGCAAAGAAATATTTTTCATGTCCACAGTGCAATTATTCGTGTAATCACAAAGCAAGCTTAAAAGCACATGCTCGAAAGCACACTGGAGAAAAGCTTTTTTCATGTTCTCAGTGTAATTATTCGTGTTATTATAATTCTAGCATGAAAATACATCTTCTTTCGCATAAAGCAGAGAACTTGTTTTCATGTTCACAGTGTGCTTATTCGAGCAATGTTCAATCAAGATTAAAAAGACACGCGCTAACGCATAATGCGGCGAAACTGTTTTCATGTACACAGTGTAACTATTCGTGCAATCGTAAATCAAGCTTAAAAGATCATCTCCTTAGGCATAACGCAGAGAAATTATTTTCATGTTCACGATTATTCGTGCAATCATAAATCAAGCTTCAAAGCTCACGCCCTTAAGCACACTGTAAAATAACTTTATTCATGTTCATTGTAAAATTATTTGTGCAACCATACGTCATCCTCAAACGACATGTACTTACACATAATGCATAGAAATTGCTTTTATGTTCACAGTTAAATTATTCGTGCAATCATAAATCAAGCTTAAGAACACATGCGCTTATGCATATTGAACTGTTTTATATGCATAGTCCAATCATAGATACAAGAACCTACTAACATTGTGAATGAATTGTTTTCTTATTCTCACTGCAGTTATATATAGGTTGTCTTATGAGAGCAGATGTATTTAAAATGCACGACATTTCTGACGATTTCTTTACTTCATATTTGACACATGTCAACTAGAGACCTAGCATAGTCATCAGTGAAAGATACACTGTCAGTAATGGATTTAAATTTTGAAAACTCCATAATTAAGTTGAAGTTTATTTTTAACACAAATTTTGGGTTAGTAAGGTTTTTATAGACGGCTTTTAAAGCTGGCGGCCAAAACGTGGCGCGCTCGTTCGTCTAAGTATTGCTGCCGGGCAATCAGACATGGTTCGCAAAAACTCTGCCCGTCTTAGTCCTTAACTACGAATTTTGAAAAAACATCCGAATGACAGAAGCGCTTTAACCTGCAGACCATTGGAGTCCGTGTGTCATTTCAGAAAATTAAAACCCTGTTGATTTTCAAATGATTTTAACTGCAATTAGCTTCTTATGAAACTGATATTTTTTTAATTCACTATTATTTCTAAAGAATAAGCTATATGTAAGAAATCGTTGTAGAAATTTGTTTAGATCATAACATTGTATGTTCGTTTTGTTAAATGTAATTAAATTCTTCAGAAAAATTATTTATTTATTTAATTTGATTTCAGTCGCATCCTTATATTTTGACTTCAAACAACTTTGGCGAGGCGAGAATGTAAAAAAAATAATACATATAGAAACCTATTGTGATGACTACCTTTATCCACTAACTTAATTATCTTAATAATCTATAACTAAAGATATAATTAAAGAATTTGGGTATTTTTTTAGTCAATTAGAGATGAATTATAGAAGTCTCTATAAGTGGATGGAAGTCTCTTTTACGATGGCTCAGGGCTTACAACCTGTATGAGCTGGCTTAAGAGATCAATCTTCACAATGCAACCTTCACCAATTCCATCGTAGGAACATCCACACGTCATCAGATTTTCATTAACTTACCAGACTGCCGTGGCGAAATTGGATAATGCGCCACCCCCGGATAGAATAGAGGTCCGCTGGTTCAAATCCCGGTAGCAGTTAAAATACTTTTTGGTTAATCTGATTTTTCTGTATGTCTTTTCTAATGGATTAATAAAAATTTGCTTGGTTTTTATCGTTTATTTGACTTGTATTAAAGGAAATGAATTTCTCATATTCGATATAAGTTACTGTAATGATAGTCCAACGTTAAAATAAGTCATTAATATTGAAAAAAATGCAAACTTTGATGTAATAATTCACAGAAATTCGTTCTGAAATTGCAACTTCACAATAATAATGTGTTTTCTTTAACCCACTATTGAATATTTTTCCACTTAAGATTCCATCCCTTGAGATGACATTCCATAATTAACACCTCCAACATCCCCCCCCCCTCCTCCCCCCACAGTCACCTTCACGTAACATACTTGCATAGTTTATCTTTTTCAATTTTAGTACACACAATCCTGAAGAAGAGAACATTGTTCTCGAAACATGTAGATTGTATATTATGACGTGAGGTTCTGATGCTTTCATCAGAACTCGTCACCACCAGTTTTGCTCAGTCGGAGAAGAATGGGACTCACCTTACTTCTACATTTCAAACTCAGGGTATTTCTGGTGTCGTGTACGCTACACTTCAGCTGTCTCTCATTTTAACATATTCATCATATTATAGTTCAATGACAAGGGTTATACAATGAAACATTCTTTAGTTAACATGTGAATTTATTCAAATAAATTTAATCAAAAATTAATGGTGCCACAGAAGGTGACAATTTTACATAAAATATTTTTGTGAATTTTGCACATCGAAATCTTTTTTGTACAATAAATAGAGTTGAATAATTTAATTTACCACGCCTCGATATCATCGCTAGCGGCCGCATTAAACAAGGATGAAAAAGACAATCGAAACTAAATTCTTTTATATTACTAGCGGTGACGGCAGCGCTGGTGTCGGAAACGCCGGCAATCACATTCTGTAGATTCAATTAACATCAGGTCGAAATTTCTAAATCAGATTCAAAAAACAATGAAGCTACAATAGGCTGTGCGAATACATTCGCTTGGTGACATTGATTTCAGATAACATGTCACAATTTCTGGCACAAACACCTCTTTCGCATGTAGTTAGCAATGTTCTTTTAAAAACGGCACGACCACTGATGCACTCGTTCTATTCAATTTTCGGAGCCAGATAAACTCCCAGCTCGCTCCAGGCGTGACGTGAAGTTGATGATTAAAAAATTTGGAGTACCAGGCATGTCGTGGTTTTCATTTTACTGGCCTTGCATCTGAAGCAGGATTGCTCCCTTATGGGTCCAGAGAACAACCCCGCCCCGAGGCTTTGGGCTGCCGATGCAGATGACTTCCGGAACATCATCTCTGCAGCTGCCCCCCAGGCGTTGCAAGGGATGCATCTTTCACTCAACGACGCGTCATCTTGCCATGGCGCGAAACGCTGGCGTGGAAGGACCCTATGTACGAAAGACATTATTAAACAAACAATCATGTAATTTCACAAGTTATCTTTATGCCACTTCAAATTGCGTCTCTCGGAATGAGCTTACCTCTTAACACGAGGGTTCACAGAAAGGCTCACATCTTGCGTGCGGATGTGTCAGATTTCGAATGCGCCATTTTGAAATACCGTCCCCGACGTTCGCGACTGCCGTGAAATTATCTGCAGTAGACCAAAGACATTTATCTTTTCCCATAGAGTATTCGCGGTACCTACGCGGATTAAAATCAATTTTGGTGCAGATATTTGGTGCGGGGATCGATAAATTCATTACTTTTAGATGTTTCGCGAAGAAGTGTGACGAACAGAGGTTGCTACGTCACAATGTTTATTTATATATATATATATATATATATATATACATACGTTGTAAAATTTTAACATATCTACTAGCGTACCCGTTGCACGAATACGCGTGCAATTTAGCCTGGTGGCAGACTCAATGATGATTAAGTAACGAAGAAGAAGATGACAGACTCACTGTTGGTTGAGTAACGAAGAAGAAGGTTGACGGTAAATACTGCGCACCGAGCTCCCCTTTCCGGTGACATCCCGGTCGCGAAGATCGAACTGCGCGTTCGGGAGTAAAGTCAAATCAAATATTTGAAATGGCCGCGAAAAGGCCAATTGGGTGGCACAGACAGACGGCGACCGCTGCGCGGTCGCAGCGCCCACTTTATACCTATGAAACTCAATGTCTGTCTGTTCTCTGTATAAATCTACACCGTTTATCCGATTCGATTTAAATGCATACTTATGCTTTAGAACCCGGCGGGTAACATAGGAGAAATTTCCTCCCTATTATTTCACCCCTTCCCTTTCTTCTTCTTCTTCTTTTGGTGTCATGTCAGGTCCCCCCAACGTTGACTATCACCCGAGAGAAAGCGTCCCTGTTTTGGGCAGCACGAAACAGCTCTCCAACACTTCTTATGCCCGTCCAGTCGCGTATATTGCGGAGCCAGGAAATTTGTCTCCTTCCAACACCTCTACGACCCTCTATCTTGCCGATAAGAATCAGGTGGAGCAATTCATATTTTTCTCCTCTGAGCACATGACCCAAATACGATACCTTTCGGATTTTGATATTTGTCAGCAACTCTCTATTCACTTTAACTCTTTGAAGAACTCTTGTGTTGCTGACCATATCCGTCCAGGGTATTGGGAGCATTCTCCGATGTATCCACATTTCGAACGCCTCCAGCCGGTTCATGCTACTCACTTTGAGGATCCACGATTCCACTCCGTACAGCAGGACTGACCATATATAACATTTGACCAGTCGCTGTCGAAGTTTCAGGTTAAGATTGTCATCGCAGAATATCTGTCTCATTTTGTTAAAAGTAGCTCGCGATGCTTCAATTCTGCATTTGACTTCGGTTTCTGGGTCGAGGTCTTCCGCTAGGATACTTCCAAGTCACTCTCTCTATACCAGCCCCATTCGATGTGAGGCGTGCTCCCGTGTGATCTTGCCTACTAAACACCATGAACTTTGTTTTACTCACGTTCATGTTAAGACCCAGTCTCACACCAGCATCATTAATTCTGTTTACGAGTGTTTGTAAGTCTTCCATACTATCTGCCAGAATGACTGTATCATCCGCATACCTGATATTATTGACGTGTACACCGTTAACCTTGATCCCCAGTTCTATGTCATGCAAAGCCTCCTTGAATACTAGATCGGAGTATAAATTGAATAACATAGGTGACAATATACACCCTTGTCGAACTCCACGTTTGATTGGTATAGACTTTGTTGATCTAGTTTCCAACTTGATGACAGCTTCCTGGTTCCGATATAGGTTTTTAATAATGTTAATGTCTTTGTCATCAATACCACGCTCTTGGAGCATCTTGATGAGGTCCGCGTGTTTCACTCTATCAAACGCCTTTTCATAATCAATGAAACACACAAAAACGTCTTTTCGTTGGTCGCGGCATTTCTGCAGTAGCACATCTATTGCCAGTAACGCTTCTCGTGTTCCAAAACCACTCCTGAAGCCAAACTGGGAGTTATCCAAATCACATTCACATTTTAATCTTATTCGTGAATGTATAATCTTTAAAAATACTTTTAACACATGACTCATAAGGCTGATCAGACGATAATCCCCGCATTTTTTGGGGTGTGGTTTCTTAGGAAGAGTGATGATTGTAGATTTAAGCCAATCTTGGGGGATGACCCCCGTGTCATAAATAATATTAAACAGCTTTAACAAGTACTCAATATTTTTGTCGTCAATCAATTTCAAAATTTCGGTAGGTATTTCGTCCGGTCCACAGGCTTTTTTATTTTTACTGTTAGAAATAGCATACAGGATTTCAGATTTCATTATTGCTGGTCCAGATTGTAATGCATTCAAACAGACTTCAGGTCTGTTATCGTCAAAAAGTGTACTTATATAGTTTTCCCACGTCTTAGTAATATCAGAGTCATTTAAGATCAGATTATTAGACTCATCCGTTAGACATGCGGGTGTTCGTTTTTTATTCAGGCCAGACAGTTGTTTTACCTTTTTATGTAAGTTGAACGCATCGTGCATTTCGTTTAGTTTCTCTAGTTCTTCGCATTGCTGTTTAACCCATTCCTCTTTTGCTTTTCTAATTTTTTGTTTGACTAATCTTTGGATAACTCTATATTTATTCGGATCATTCATAGCTTTTCTTCTCTGCTCCATCAACTCTAGAATTTCATCAGTCATCCAGCTCTTTTTTCGAACATTTGACTGCCTTTTAGTTGATCATCACAAATATTATTCATAATGTCTTTGAATTCTTTCCACATCGTTTCAACGCTATCGGTGTTGGTGTTTTCCGATATTTGTCGTAGTTTTCCATTTAGTCGATTTGAAACAGTATTTCTAATTACGCAATTTTGTATCTTTGATGTGTCAATTTTATTATTTTCCTTCCTTTTCTTAACAACCTTTAGTTTTAGTTTGATATCAACTATTAATGGATTATGGTCAGATCCGATGTCTGCACCCGGGAAAGTTGTGGCTCGTTTAATACAATTTCGAAACCTATCATCAATCAAGACATAGTCAATCTGATTTCTTACCGGGTTTATATTCGACACTTCTTGTGGGGATTTCCAAGTATATAATCTACGTTTAGGGAGTTGGAACCATGTGTTTGTTATAATCATGTTATGTTCTTCACAGAACTCAAATAGTCTGTCTCCCCTTTGATTGCTCTCTCCCAGTCCCCAGTTTCCAACTATATTGAGGCGGCGCCTCTCGCCAATTTTCGCACTTAAGTCACCAATAATAAGTTTTATGTCATTGCTTTTTAAAGATCGAATAATTTGCTCAATACCTTCGTACAATTTCTCAACCTCATCATCGTACTTTGCTTCCGCAGTGGGTGTATATATTTGTATAATATCGATGTTGAATGCTTGGCCTTCTATTTGTAACAGCATGATTCTGTCTGATATTGGCACAAAGTTTTTGACATATTTAACAAAATGCATCGGGACAAATATACCCACACCATTCCTGTGGTTCCTGTCTGAATCTTCACTACCAGAGTAATATAAATTCCCCTTGTGATGCTTATGAATTCCTGTGCCGGACCAGCGCAGTTCACTAATTCCCAAAATATTAGGTCCTTACATATGAAATTGGCGTTTAGTATGGGAGAAACATAAAGCCGATTTTTTTTTATTATAATATATTTATTTAATCAAAGTATGTACCATTGCTATCTATGCACTTTTGCCATCTCATAGGTAGTTCATCGATCCCTTTACTAAAAAAACCATTCGGACGGGAATCAATAAAATCTTTGAAGGCGGTTTGGACTGCCCCGTCGGAGTTTAATTTTTTCCTTTGCAAGAAGTTATCTAAATTTCGAAAAAAATGGTAATCTGTTGGGGCAAGGTCCGGAGAGTACGGTGGATGTCTTAGACATTCCAATTGAAGCTCCTCTAATTTGGTAGCCGTCTGTTGTGCAGTGTGTGTTCTAGCGTTATCATGAAGCAGCAGTGGCCTAGAGCGATTAACCAGCCTCGGTTTTTTAGCAGCTAGCTTTTCCATCATGGTTTGCAGTTGCTGACAATAGACATCTGCCGTAATCGTCTGGCCAGATTTAAGAAAGCTGTAGTGAACGACACCAGTACTAGTCCACCAAACGCTCACAAGTAACTTTTTTGGAGTCATTTTTCGCTTGGGGCATGGTTTGGCTGGTTCGGCAGGGTTCAGCTATTGCGATGAGCGCTTCCGATTATCGTACAGGATCCACTTTTCATCACCGGTAATGATTCGATTTAAAATCCCTTCATTATTGTGCCGGTTGAGTAATGCAACGCAGCAGTCAACGCGCGTTTGTTGATTTGCTTCACTCAATTCGTGAGGTACCCACCTTTCAAGCTTTTTCACCATACCAATTTGCTTCAAGTGAATTAAAACAGTTTTATCACTAACACCGCAGCCTGCAGCTAACTCGAATGTGGTTTGCGATGGATCCGCTTCCACAATAGCCTTCAATTCTTCATTATCAACTTTGGTCTCCGGCCGTCCACGGGGCTTGTTCTGCAGGTCGAAATTTCCAGAACGAAAACGTTGGAACAAAAAACGCACTGTGTTTTCTTTTGCGGCACCGTCGCCATACACATCATTAATCCTTCGAGCCGTTTCTGCAGCACTAGTGCCACGGTGGAACTCGTACTCGTAAATAACGCGATATTTCAAGTTTTTCATTTTGTAAACTGAGTGACGCAAAGAAAAAAACAATTAAGGAAAAAACAAATGAGTTATAATTTTCAAAACACAAATACATGAGTAAATAGCTGTATAAATTTGGATTTGAAATTCCTAACCAAAGAGAAGATATTTGAGATCAAATTTGCCAGTACGGCAAAACGCCAATTTCATATGTAAGGACCTAATATCTATCTTCATCCTTTCCATTTCCCTTATCAAATTATCTAGCTTACCAGGAGCAAATAAGCTTCTTACATTCCAGGTTCCTGTACGTACGTTGCACTTCACTATGTTGAGCCGGGAGATTCTTAGCACCCCTGACCCATTTAAGGGTCGCCCAGGACTCGGGGCCGTGGCTTGGTTTCTCTTCATAGTGATGTCGTGGGGAGAATTACCCAGAGTGGTTTCCCCTTGCCTTCTCTGGAGGATTTTCTGTTGGGGTTGCCTTCCCTTAGCTGGGTGGATCCAGTTTCATGGCGCTGGAAACTCGCCAATCGTCCTCTCTCTATCTGCTATGACACTGATGATAATGTCAGTGGTCACATTGCCTGGGGTTCGCGGGGCCTCAAAGACCACTCGTGGACGCTAGAGAGTTGGACTGGGTAGTAGTGTTGCCGGTGGTACTGCAACGTGGCGCATTACGACATTTTATAGGGGCATACTTTCCAGCAAAGCATGCTTCATCGTAGCTCTACTACCCATTAGAACCCAACCCTTCCCTTTCCCCTGATATATTATCGATACAAATCGATCGGAATCAAAATTTGCAAACTTATTCTTTAGGAATCGGCGGGTAACAACATAGGGGATATTTTATCCCTCCTGTTTTACCCTTTCCCCTCTCCCTGATATATTTTCGATGCAAATCTATACCATTTGAATCGAACCATTTCCGCCCTTAATCCTTAACGCCGGGTACGAACAGCTAGTATTCAAATAAAAACTGAATCATTCTATGAATTGTGTTCTTCACCAGTGTCGAGCCACATTCAATTCAATAAATAATAAATGCAATAAATCAAACTGAGATATATGATTTATTATGATTATAAAATGAACTATTTTGTTAATAAATTTTGTGAATAATTTTAAGGGATAGCAAATTGTTGCACTACATCAAACTTGCGTTAATTGTTTACGTTAGGTTACAGTGTGTTACACCACTTTCGCATTGATTGGTCAGAAATAAACACTGTTCTTCATATTGTCACAGAATGTAGGAGGCAAATGTAACAGTGATAATTAATAAAAGACACATAATTAATTGGAGAACCGTTCTTTAATTTCATAATAAATATTAATTATCACTACAGTACTGTCCCACTAAGCTAAAAAGCAGTATATCCATTGATACTGAATAAAAACTGATAAAAAAAGTTTATAAAAAATATTATTTGTGATATTTTTATAAAGTTTAAACTTTAAAACTGCAAATAAGCTACGTGTTACATACCCCAAATGGGTATAGTGCAAATTAAAAATGCTTGTATTATAATATTTTGACGGAAATACGACAAACAAGCTTATCACAAAGGTAAATTATAACATCAAGTATCTTTTTGTCTTATTGCAAGGTCGCTTCGCTATGATGCGCACACTGTTTCATGCTAGTTCGCACGTAAGTGCGAACCCACTCTACCGCTTGTCTTTGGGAAAACGCCTTTCTATGGTTCATTTATCAAAATAACCCCGCGACTGCCCCGCTTATATACAAAAATGTTGTTTTTTGCGATACATCGAGAATGTTAGGCCCGATTCTCTATATTCCTGGCAATTATGGTTTCCTCTGGAATAGTTCAGTTGCTTCTAGATTCATGTAGAACGTTCGATAGTGTGTGGTTACCATAGTATTAACTTTCGTGACAACACTAAAAAATAAGATTGACGAGTAAATAAGCCGTGTATTTTTATCAGACGTGTTTAAATCAAAATTGAAAAGAGCAGCTTATTGAGCCACAAAATGACCGTGAAGCCAAAATAATTTTCAATCAATGTGATTATGGTGCTTTTTGTGTGCGTTTTCGTCGTCGACAATATCTTCTGTGCGAATAAGTAAATTTACCCATCATAGTATTTCCTTCCTCTTATTATATAGAAAAGGGTTTTAGTGTAGTAGTGCATATTGTGACGTAGCAACCTTTGTTCGTCACACCTCTTCGCGAAACCTCTGAAAAAATGAAGTTATCGATCCCCGCACCAACTGTCTGCACCAAAAATTGATTTCTAACGGCGTAGGTACTGCAAATACTCTATGGAACAGAATAATGTCTTTGGTCTAATGCAGATAGTTTCACAGCGGTCGCGAACGGCGGGGACGAGATTACAAAATGGCGCATTCGGAATCTGACACTTGAGCACGCAAGATGTGAACTTTTTCTGTGAACCCTCGTTTTAATAGAGGGTTTTTACACGGGAGCGCTTCGCGCCATGGCCAGGTGACGCAGCATGGAGTGAAAAGTGAATCCATTGCAACGCCTGGGGGGCAGCTGCAGAGGTGATGTTCCGGTAATCATCTGCATCGGCCGCCCAAAGCCTCGGGGTGGGGTTGTTCTCTGGACCCTTAAGGGAGCAATCCTCCTCAGATGCGAGGCCAGCAAAATAAAGACCACGACTTGCCTGGTAATCAAATTCTCTCTAATAATCAATTTCACATCACGCCTGCAGCGAGCTGCGTGTTATCTGACTCCGTAAATATAAGAACATGTGCATCAGGTCGAGCGGTTTTAGAAAAAAGGAACATTGCTAAGCACGTGCGGAAGTGATGTTTGTGCCAGACTATTGTAGCTTCATTGTATGTAGCATCATTAAATGTAATAAAGAAATTTTGCCCAGATGTTCATTAATTTGCAGAATGTGAATACCACGCACCGACACCTGCGCTGCGTCACCGCCAGTAGTATAAAAGTATTTAATTCCACTGTCTTTTCCCTCCTTGTATGACGCGGCCGCTAGCGCTGATGTCGAGGCGTGGTAAATTAAATCTTCACCTCAATTTATTGTAAAGAAAAGGGTTTCAATGTGCAAAATTCCCAAAAACACTTCATAAAAAAATTGTCACCTTCTGTGGCATTATTAATTTCTGTTTAAAATTCATTTGAATAAATTCCCCTTCATCTAAATAATGTTTCGTTGTATTACCCTAGTCATTGAACTGTTGCAACTTAAAATAAGTTAAAGTGAAAGACAGCTGAAGTGCAGCGTACACGACACCGGAAGTACCCTGAGTTTAAATTGTGGACGTAAGGTGAGTCCGATTCTTCTCCGACTGAGCGAAGCTGGTGGCGACGAGGAGTTCTGTTGGGAGCAACACTGCTATTAGATAGAGAAAAAAAAAATCACGAAATCGATTACAAATAAGCCAAAGAGGAGATTTAAGATTGTATTTGTTATACCTTGCAACATGGTATATCAGCGAGCAGCAGGGCAACACTGCTCTGAGACACACTATGTTGTGTTTTTGTTTTGTCTATGCTTTTTTTTCTTTACTCAGCTATCGTATTTATTTCGTTCGTAACTACATGATGTATTAATAAATTATTGATCTTTAAATTAAAGAAAATATAACAATATTTAACAAAAATTGAAACTAATATTACGACATTGGCGCAATCGCATGATGCTCGAGGATTTCATGAAGTAAAAAATCATATTTCATATTAAATTATAGTTATGTATGGAATGTTAATAAAATGCAATAAATAATCACGTATTTTAGTTATTTATTCAGGAGGAAATCCATTGGAAAAAATATATATACATAGAGAAAAATGTAAATTTTAAATATCATTTCTTGCTTGGGGGTGTGAAGTGTTTTTACTTACATTAGATAATAGAAAGATATGTTTCTTTTCTATTTTATTATATTACATAAAGTTCATCGCTGGCCGCATTCCTAAAACATTTTGTTAATATTTTTTGTATAAAAATATTTTCTTTAGAGACAGCTTTTCATTTAACGTGATATTTTAATAAATCACTTTTGGACACAGAAATTTAAGATAAATGGGCCCCAAACAATACATTACAATGCTAGAAAATGTTTCAAAATTTACGTTTCCAAAAAATGTAACATCAGTGAACAAAATTTGGATAAGAGGGATGGGTCGATCATTTATTTGTTAAATGTCAAGCTAGGTAACATATTATATAAGGGGAATTATGATTTCACGTAAACACTGTTATTTTTGGCAGAATGTAGACAATGATTGATATTTTTCATTAAAAAAATTATATACGCATACTGCATGTAGTTAAATCAAAAATGTAAACTTTGTCTGTCTCAACACAGAGTTTTCTAGTGAGACGGGCACCTAAAATGAATGTACATATTGTATTTTATGGATAGTAAAGAAATAAAATATAATAAGTGAATGGTCAACAAAAAAATGTCACAAGCAACGATCTCTTTACAATAAAATTGAACTTTTAAAAATACCTGGCGCTAAAAATTTCCATCGTTGGCTTTTTTGTAAGAATTCTCTGATCCTTGCCCGACATTAAATTTTCCAGAACATTCAAGATTTGTGCTGTCAAAATTCTTGCAACGGGGTACAGAGGTACCTGGACCTCCTGGATCTCCTGGACGACTAATAATTTTAGGAAAGCATCTAGGCAGGTTGGATTTGAGATCAACCAGAAACATTCCGCTCATATCGCAACCATCCGACGACATTAACTTCAGACATGGTCCAGTACCGTCGAGTGGTGCGAACATTTTTCTTGCAACTCCGACCTCCTGATGGATATTATGAGTAGGTCCAGATACAGCTCCCGATACCGCAGGTCCGACTATCTTTTCGTCAGCGGCCCACAACTTATTTTCCTTGTAGCACAGGTCAGGAGCGCACTTGCCCAGTTCTGAGACGACGTCAAACACCAGAACTTCATCACTTTGGCACGGTCCTTGCTGGTAGAATTCGTGACAATCAGCGTCTTCCTGAAAGTGTAGGCATAGGCATAATAACAAAATGAATACTGTGCATTTCCAACACTGTAAGATTAACATATTACTTACACAAGGGAACGAATACGCACACATATCGGATATCTTCAGTGTTACATTAGAGTGCTATCATACTCAACTCAATAAATACTTCTTACAGAAATAAGGCAGTCCATTTTAGTTTCTAACTCTGTTGCTACATAATTTCATAAATTGTAATTAATTCACATTTGTTAACTTTTTCATACTATTGAATATATATTACTTCTTAATACTTTTGATATTGTATATTTACTCTGTAATTATTATTATTTTTTTATCTCTGTTATTTTAAACTTACTTTTGACATTATTATGTTATTTTATATTAACTCTGTATTTTACATATTTTATCTTTATTATCTTATACTTACTTTTACTTACTCTCTCATTTTAAATTATAAGGTAATTAGTGCCACATCAAATTACTGTAATAGGTTTTGTAACCATTGAAATAAATAAATAAATAATGGAATATTCAACAACGCCACGCCATTATTCGAAACATGAGTTTGGTTGAAATTTATGGGGTATAAAACCAAAGGCAGCTATATCCAAGAAAAATTTAATTCCATCGTCGAGTATTACTAGTTTATGAATTCGATATATTACAGGAAACATATTTTGGAAGGGATAGATACATCCTCGGTGACTGCATTCAAAACGCTTTTTTATTTTTTTGGATATTGCTTCCTTTGCTTTTATACTCCACATTTATCGTACTAAAAACTACTTCAGTCATCTGTTTGTATAGATTTTGTATCAACGAGGAAGGTCGATGGAAGGCTAAAAGCACTCGAAACATTTGTGTTGTGGATCTATATACGGCTTCTAAAATGAAGCTGGAAATCGTTTTAATTTTCCCATATTGTGAGCTATACAAAGAAGTACCAAATCCCGCAACTAATCAGTCAAGGCAAATTTGCGAGCAAAAGAGGTCGTGGAAGACTGCATCACGGAGTGCGGCTGAAGACGCTGAAGCAATGATTCTAATTTCCTCAATCGGAATACAACATTAAAGAAAATAGCAACATCAAATGAAGCATTATTCTGAGTAAGCAAAGCTTTTTGATGGTCAACCAATTCAAGGAAATTCCTAATTTTATGTACATGATTAAAAATACTGCTATCAAAATTTATTTTATTTATTGTAGACGATATTAATCACTTTTCATTTTTAGCATAGTAGATAAGTAAATATTCCCTTTTCTGTAAATAACTTCAACGTTGTATTAATTATTTTGTAGATGAAGATCAGTGCTCTTCATTACATTTGAATTTCTCAATCGAACGTTTGAATTTGCCGTGCAAATTCTTAAACATTTGACAGTCGATGATACGTCGTGCGTTGCGTTAATTATTGAGATAATTCCCCTTCATCGTAACACATTTGCTTGGTTTAACTTTTTGAATTTTTAGAACACAAATAATCCTGAAGGAGATAACATTGTTCTCGAAACATGTAGATTATTTAATCTAGTTAAGTGGTGACAAAGTGATTTGCGTTTTATTTTAGTAAAAATGTCACCACAAAGTTCAAGCCTTCATACAGAAGAAAAAATATTCTTCGAACAGTTATTGAGATAATTATACATTTTTAAGAAATTAAAAATAACAACACTGTTTTCTTCTCACTATAACACTTTAATTAAAAAGTTTTAATTATATCGTTTTCGACGCTTACTGCGTCATCTTCAGTAATAAACTAATTAAATCTTAAGACCAATGACTACTTGTCGGGTCTGGTGTGGGAGTGGAGTGATGGGAAGGGTTAGGTTTACGGGGCGGGGTTAGTATGGAAGAGAGGGGAATGTAATATAGGATGTTTGAATGTTAAAATTGATTTCTAAATTTTATAAATTGTCTAGTTTTCTTCTTTTTCTGCATATATGTAATACGAGTAATACAGCCGATAAATCCAAAAATAATAGAAATTTAACGGAGAAATTCATGAGAAAAACCTTAAATGTAGCTCAATGGATGAATATTTTTGAAGAAAAATGTACTCGTTTCGGAAGAGCAGAAGATACAAAGAAAATAGAATCCTTTAGGTTATTTTTGATTGATTACAATATAAACAAGCAAGTTGCAAGAGTATCCCGAATGTCCATTGAATACTTAAAGAGGTTCTTGTTCCTTCTTTCTTTCTTCTTCTTCGTATGTCTCCTCCACATTGTCCGATATAAATATCGCCACAATCATCATATTTGATGTTCTAGATGCCACTCTTATCCAACCAATCCAGTTTATATTTATAGTTAAAAAGCAATTTATTTACATTCGAGTTTGTATAGAAAGCAGTTTTATACTTGTTTTCTGTGAGATTACTTATTTTATTTGAAATTTTCTCTATGTTAAGTATTTTTCTCCAAGATTTTATGGATTTTATCTATGGAACATCAATTTCACCCATGATAATCCACCACATCTATCATTTGGTGACATACAAAAAGGGAACTTCATTAAAAAAATATAAATGTCTCATTACCGACGGCAACATCTTTACTGATTTATGATAGGTAATGACAAAATTTCCACCACCAGGTGGCGGTATTACAAATACAACTCGCATATAGAACAGTAAAGTAGAAGTGTAAAAATTAACAATATATAGAACTTCCAAAAATTTTATAGATGTGGTATTCTATCATGGGTGGAATTTGTGTACATTAAATTGGGTAAAGTGGTCACTTAAGCCAGCCGTACGATAGGTCGTAAGCCCTATATACACCCAAAAAAAGGCTTCCATACCTACTTTACCATGTAAAAAATAACTTTTTATCCTGATAAAGGGACCATTGGCCCTGAAACATATTGATTATTCAATAAATATTACTTTTATATTAAATGTGCTCTAAATTTTTTTTAATTATAAATTTTAATTAAATAACTTTGTATAAACCACTTAAATAATGACTCTACGTCTACCGGTTTCGATAATCCAAGTATCGAAACCGGTAGACGTAGAGTCATTATTTAAGTGGTTTATACTATGTTATTTAATTAAAGTTTATAATTATGTCCAACCACAAAGTTAACGCTATAAACATCATAAAAGCTATACTCACAGTTAGCCGTCCTGTCTTGGATCGACAAAACACAATGGGCGTCACCAAATATGTCGGTATTTATATTCTTCCCATCCCCGCATACCGTGTGTGCGTCTGTGTCTTCTAAACACTTCTGGAGTGGACCCCACCAGAACTGAAAGGAAAGCATATAAGATGTATTGACCACTATAACACGTCTATGTATTGTAAACACTTCCGGAGTGGACCCCCTCAGTTCTGGAAAGTAATCACATAAAGCATATCAGCTGTCATAAATCCAATAGCGCTGGATTTCCTCACTACTAGTTTTGCGCTGAAGGTGGATTCTATAAATATGTTTAACTTATTATAATAAAAAAAAACAACCCATAAAAACAAAGTTTTTGTCATACTCCCTTTCTCATCAACTAATGGAAACTGGTTTGGCACTTAACCAACGCATTGGGCGACGTTACGAAAGGGAGTAATAAAAATTTTCCCAAAATCCAAAATTATACTATAATCAGGTTTCGTGTCTACCTGATGCGTCGGAATCTAAATACAACTAACTGAGTTTTATGAAAAGACCATTAAAAACTTGAAAAATTCTGCTTGCAAAGTTTCAGCTCGATTGGATCATGGGAAAATCGTTAAAAATCGATCCAAAGTTTTTTTCGTCAAGAAAACAAGCAGACGCCACGAGTTAAAAGAAAGGAAGTAAAAAAGGGGCGCATTATCTGTGATGTTTTACTTCAAAAAATTTCATTCACCATAAAATGTCTAGTCAATGTTTTAAAAATAAAACACACGCTAGCATTTTAAAACTGTCTTAAAAAAAACCGACCACAATATTAAAATATTCTCAAGTTTTCACAGCCATTCAGAAACTTCTGTGTTAAGTTTTCTGTGATATTCTGCCGCGCATATCTGATATCTTCGGTCGAAATTTCTTATGTAACATCAGTCCTGATGATGGACCCTGCAATGGGATTCGAAACGTTGGCCAGAGAGTCAGATATACACGACAGAATAGCCCAAAAAATACACACAGACCACAATATAATACTAGACTCACCATCCCATCTTCACAAGGTATCTCCAGGAGCTTTGGCTTGAGTTGAAGATACCTTCCTTGATCACTTTCTTCGGGTTTCTCCAGAACTAGCCACTGATTATTGACCCAATGTAAATAGGGTGACCCCAATCGGTGGCAATCTTCTTCATACAAAATATATAACAAGTTTGAACAGTTGTTTGTTTCATTGGCCCATTTTTTCACTGCCAGAGTGACTCTCTTCCTGTAGGACAAGCCGCGCGATTCTCCCAAGTCCAATGTCGCTATCGCCCCGTCGCCCGATACCGGAACAGACGCTGCACCCTTGAGCAAGGCCAGCAGCAATATTCCCAGCGAGGCTCCTGGCGCACTGGTGCACTTCATCTTCGGTTCAAATCTAGTCCGCTCTGACTGGAGCTGTCGAATTTCCTGTAGAGTATACGAGAGACAGCAAGAGAAGATGCTCGCCTCGAGGCCAAACACGGTCAGATTGAGTAGAGCTAAACACTTGTATAGTTCAACCAGTGAGAGCTTTTGGACTCAAATAAAGTCTTCTACGTGTATTTATAGTATTTGTAATATTTCCATCACCACTGGCTCCATATGTAAGAAGAGGGCAGATAATATCGCATGGATCAAACAAAAATTCGTTACATTTTGAGTGAACGTAAGTCTTTAATAAATTTTGCCTAAAGTAAAGGCAGCGAGTTGCAAACTTTTTCATTAAGTATATTTAATTTATAAAAATAAATTATATAAAAACCTATTGTATAATATCGAAGGCATGCATTTTTAAATTAATATTCAACTAGTCTTTGGGCACGTTCCTGAGTGTTAGTGTAATTTTGTAGGCATGGAATAGTTATTTAAATAATATGTCTGTACTCGTCGCCAATTCGCCGCGTACGTGGGGGTAGTGAATGGAAGGAATATACGGGAATTAAAGGGATGGGGGTGATAAAGGAGTGAGAGTACGAAACTATACGAAGTGGACTGTATAATTCGAAATGTGGAAATAGGAGAAAAACGGTATGTCGGAACTTACCGGCGTGATCCTTCCTCCTTGTTCCTGGTATGCTATGGTCTTGATTGATGATTCACTAACATTTGATTTAGTAATGAATACTTCTGACTAAAACTTGTAAAACGCACTTTGCAATAATGAGGAACTGCGACAACTTATAATCCGCACTATATGCACTTCACGCAATCGAAAATGATAACGAAAACGAACGACAAACTTTCACATTGATCCGTGGGTTTCGACTAGTAGACTAAGTGGAAGGAGGGAAGAGGGGGCAAGTAAAACGAGCCAGAGTGTGGTCGGCACGAATATACGAATACCAAACAATGTCAAATATGAAAAAGCACAAAAACTGAAAAAAAAACATAAAGAAATGAAAACATTAAAATTTACGAATGATATACTGCAAAAAGTATAATTTTAAAAGTAGCGTTTAGTTTCATCGGTTTCAAGTGATTTTTACATTGTATAGTTAATGAAACATTAATTTAAAAATCGCTAATTACTTTCCAGTATTTTTATTAACTCGTCCCGCAGCCACGACACGCGACAGTAGATTGCCGATAACGCTATGCGTGCTTTAAAATGTAAATATTAAAAGAATAGTGAAACATTCATAATGTACAATAAAGAAATAAAAGTTTTGTCGCCTCAATTTCCTCTTTTTTTCCTACACCCAAAGACAATTAAAAAAATTTATGATGAACGTGCTGAATTATTTTCACAAAGAAAGAGATAATGGTGGCCCATTTTTATCATTAATATCTTAAATTCAGGTACTTTACTGTTCGTGCATTGATGTAATGAAAAATTTGAAATCTTCTCGCATAGGCGTGACCGCATTCTGTTTCGTGAAGATTCTACGACATCCACGATGACCTTTTGGATAAATTTACCTATAAAAGGCGTTACGCAACGTCGGGTCAGCAGTCCATTTTCGTAACGACAACAAGGCGACATCTCCGTAGCTTAAGCAAGTGTGACCAGTGATTCGTGATATTACAACACGCGGTTAGCGAGCAAGCGTAGTGTGATTACCATACCGAGGCGAGTAGTTTCTACGAGCGAACATTGAACAGATTTTACCAGAAGTGATCAAAACGATAGAGACAGCGTTAATTAGTGCTAATTAAGTAACAGCTCAATAACAAGTGTGTGAAATATTCGGAAGACATTATTGGGGTATTACGATTTAACTCATGTTCAGTGACTTTCTTTGGTAATAAATTCAAATAAATTAATTTCCAGTGTTCTCTTTTGCCTCCCAAAGCCACGTCCTGTGACAATATTATGAAATGAAAAAAAAAAGTTTGAATACAAATGTTGTCACTGCACCTACTGCATGGAGGTGAACTAATGCAAGACAGACGTTCCCTGTCAAATCTGTTGAGTATTTTAGTGTTGCGTCATACCTAGGTTAAGAATAAACACCGGTTATTTAATTGACCGCGCGCCAATATGTATGCAAATGCCTATAAACCCGGGCTGGCTACCGATAAATGATGAAAAATTTAAATAGCATTTTTTCCGGGTTTTAGTGATTGAATTTAGCTTGTATTCAAGAAAAAATATTTAAAATGTTTAATACTATAAACTTAATTACAGTTAAAAATGCAAACTATGAAGCTGCCACAAGTGATCCTGGTTCCTGTTCTCGTTCCTTGAGACTGGATAGGAAGGCGCCCGGCCTTCATAGAATACGGATTGGAAATCCTTTGCCTAGGATATCCGAGGTGAAGTGGCGGCTCCTTGAACGCCCTCTTCCTTAAATGCGCTCATTATGTAAGTCCGGACTCGCAAACATGGCAGCCGCTGGAGACTGGTCCAGAGTCGAGAGTTGAAGACGAGAGATTGAATCAAAATGCAGGAAAACGAGGACAGAGACAGGCCGGGGCCGTTTTATGAGCAACAGCTACCATATCGGTCCTTATTTTAGCCATTGTAGTAGTAAAAAAAAGATTATAATTTTTTTTTGACATCTAATGATTTCATATTTAAATTCCCTTCCCAATGGCGGGAAGGATATTCCTGAACCAGCTCAGTTGGGAACATTGCTCAATCTTCAGGGTAATTCTGGTTCACGAGTGTGTTTGGTGGGTATCGGGAAGTAAATGAAAGAAAAATGTTGAGTACAATATTATATTAGAACAAGTTTTTGTAAATGGTACAATACAAGAAAAATGACACGACACTACGAACTGAAAAAACTTTCATGTTTAAAGGTCACAAAATCCCGTGTATATTAATATAATTAAATCATCTAGCAAAAATCCTGTTTTTCTGTTGTACATACTTTTACTGTTGGGATATTTGGTCCGGAGCTGTTTGATTCAGAAATATTTTATTTCCGTTGCTTTCAAAAGGTTATAAAGTATATAATTCATATTTTCAGAAGATAAAAACCTTGTCTTTGTAAATACTTCTAATCATATAAGCATAATTTAGATTCGCTACACTCAGTAAGCCTGGAACCCTCGGTACAAGAAGTCAGTGTTATTCCCACTGGTACATGGGGGCCGTTGGTTTTTGGTTATCTTCTTCTTCTTCTCGTGCCCTGTCCGTTTACCGGACGTTGGCTATCATGTCGGCTATGTGGACTTTGTTAACTGCGGCCCGAAACAGCACAGTAAACTGGCAAGTCAAGTCCTCCTTCTTCCAGGGCCCCGACTTCCGGCAATCTTTCCCTGCATTGTGAGATGCAAGATCTCGTATTTCTCTGGATGTCTCATCACGTTTTGGTTATCAAGATAGTGAAAAACTTGCACGTTTGTGTGTCAAAATATTTTACCTTATGTAAAATGATGAAAATAAATAAAATATTTTTAAATCTAAGCTAAGTGAAAAAAATATACCTTTGAAATTCACAGATAATGTTTGTGTATACGGTATAATAATATTACTATATACGTAAGAATACAAATCCCAATGGATTTTGGGACTCCACACTTATAGTTGTTATTTTCAAATATAAATCATCTATAATTTTAGTAATTTGGAATCAATTTATGATATAATTAAATTAAAGAATATGGTTTGTTATAAGAATCAGTAACAAAAAGTAATTTAATTATGATCATTATACCTTCTTTCGATATTTGTAATGTTATATTGTTTTGATTTGAATGAAAATTTAAAAATCATTGAAAAATGTTCACATCCAAGAATAAATGCTCAACTTATAATCAAAACTAATAAAATCAGTGAGACAATACCTCCAACCAACGAAGTAATGCATCTTATTCTCGTAGCCCAGTGGGCATGAGCCTGGTTTCTCACACAGAGGGCTCCGGGTTCGATTTCCGATGAGGTCACAATTAATCTGTGTGATTTACCCAAGCCTGGATGTTTTTTTAATGTTTTTATCTTCAGTAATTGGGCCACTTGGCCTGTTGAAGCGTAAAAAAAAATAATCATGAATGTTATGTAATGTATTCAAAAAATATTTTTAAAAAATCGTGACATTTACAACTATTATTTATTTGTGGTAACTAGTCATTATTTTATGAGAGAATTTCAACAATTTTAGTAAACAATACTAATGACAAGCTTATCGAGGATATATAATTTATTATAATCATTTGTATCGAAAAAATATATAAATTTTCGTTAACTGCAGTTAATTATAATCTGGTCGATATTACCTATGCCCAAGAACGCCAAAATACGTATAAAGATGAGAAATATGGTATCGTGTTTACTTTAACTTTACCTTCTAATAATTTTTGAAAAAAAAACGTGAAGGTAAGATTTCCAGGATATATTCAGCAACGCATTTTCCAGTAATACAACGTTTCTAGTGAGGAGTCTTAATGTATAATGTTTTTTTGTGACTTTCTATTGTGACGTCTCCCGCCCGGGCACATTCTCTCAAAGCGCCGGGCGGGGGGCGCGGATCTCTCCAAGATCTGCGCCCTTCAGCGGGCGGGATTCGCACCCACCCGCACAGCCGAGCGGTCTTATCTTGGCTGCATGCGTGCCGCCACACACACACGCACAACCATCCACATGGGTCGCTGATATTCGGAAAGGAGGTACAAAGTAATAAGTCTGGTTCTGTCGACAGTAATTCTTGTATATTTACATGAAAAATTAAGCAAGAATAAGAATAACAAGAGAGATACAAATATTTACATGAACAATAGGGAGATACATACTAGACTTAACTAAACTTAAGTAGGCCTACACTAAACTGTACTAAGCCTAAACTAAACCTAGATGTGTTATTGTCGTGGGAACTTCCCGCCCGCCTCCAGGCGGGATACCTCCACAGCGCGCTCCAGTGTCATCCAGACACTCAGGCTGCCTTCACAGCCTCAGCACCGCCAGGTGCTACGTGGGAACTTCCCGCCCGCCTCCAGGTGGGATACCTCCACAGCGCGCTTCAGTGTCATCCAGACACTCAGGCTGCCTTCACAGCCTCAGCACCGCCAGGTGCTACGTGGGAACTTCCCGCCCGCCTCCAGGCGGGATACCTCCACAGCGCGCTTCAGTGTCATCCAGACACTCAGGCTGCCTTCACAGCCTCAGCACCGCCAGGTGCTACGTGGGAACTTCCCGCCCGCCTCCAGGCGGGATACCTCCACAGCGCGCTACAGTGTCAGCTCGACACTCAGGCTGCCATCACAGCCTCAGCACCGCTCGTGACTGGAGCCTTCGGACCCCCCGCAATGCAGATCCACGGCGCCCTCCTCCAGTCCATCCTGGTGCTATGTGGGTCCTGGCCACAAAGTGCGCCTCCGGAGCGCCCCACCTACTCGGGTCCTGATGGACATGATGCCACTGCGGCACCTCGGACTCCCGGAAAGACAGCGTTGTCGGGGCTAAAGCCCTTATTGCGCTGACCCGGAAGCCCTCCGTTACCTCCGGCTGGAGATATCGGATGCGGAGTGACCCTCCTCCTCCGGCCACCTCCGCGCTTCGTCCTCCTACTCCCTCCGGGAGGTCGCTCGGTATACCAGCTACGATTGTAGCCAGGGTCCAGCAGCGTCCCTCCCACCTCCTCCGGAGGGCGCTCGGTATACCAGCTACTATTGTAGCCAGGGTCCAGCAGCGTCCCTCCCACCTCCTCCTACTCGAGCCCACCAAGGTAATCAGGTCATCCGTGTTACGGGATGACCCAGAATCTATGGTGGCTCGCCCCCACTCTTTCCGAGTCACCCAAGGTAATCAGGTCATCCGTGGTAGGGGATGACCCAGAATCTATGGGCGACTCGTCCAGGGGAGGGCCCGGGAGCCCTCCCCCTCCAACACTCCGGGGTTTGCTCGGTATACTAACCACTATTGTGGCCAAGGTCCAGGCAGCTCACCCCCTCCGACTCTGAATTCTTTGGGGTTCTGATAGGCCTTTTATACCCAATTTTTGATTTGCATCCCTTTCTTTCTGCTGTGATTTTTCGCTAAGGGCTGTCTTGTTCTCACACATTGCATTTTGGATGTTACATGTACTTCGGCCGCTTTCTCTTAGCCTTCATAAAAATAATTGTCGCAAAGTCATAAAATATAGACTTTTGCTGTGCACCGACAATCCGATGTTTTTATTGCTGACGGAACCCCGGTTTAGGGGATGAAAAGGTGCCGCTGGCATCGCCGGCGGCGCAAAGTTTTATTGGTAGTGGCCGGGGTCTGCTGGCTGTATAGCGGTATTCTTCAGAAATATTAAAAATATTTCATTATTAAAAGTAACTTTTGCAGATTTGTTACACTACCCCCTCCTCAAAACGTGATCGTCCCGATCACATTTCTTTCTCCTCGGTATGGAGCCATTCTTCAAGACACAAAAGTCGCGCAAGATTACCGGCACTATTTATTCCAAATCGCCCAAAAAATATACCCATGAAATCAATTTTATCAATCAGATTTTACATTATTGACACTTACACTTGTTTATACTTCGAATGACAGTTATTTAAAACGATACGACACTTTTATATTGATCTTTCCAGAACTGAATTAAAGAAATGAACACAATTTATTAAATTTTTAATATCACTTTTTTTTTGTTCAACAGTATTTAACTGTTTCAAATTTAAGAACTCCGTTTGAATCACACTCCTTTTTTTATTTTTTTTAAACAAAAACACCGTACGACGTGGTACAAATTTTTGTACACAAACTGTAATTATTAAAATGAGAACTACTTTGCACTTCTTTTTTTCTTTTAAATTGAACTTCTCAAAACACTTCTTGACCACTATAAATTGCACAGATTTTTTTTTACTTCTTTAAACAGGCGACTGTCAGTCACTCTATACTTTTCGGCGCGATACTAAAAATATGCAAATTGTTAACATAACCAAAAATGAAAACAAAAAAAAATACACAACATTTCACATGAAATGTAAACATGTCAGATTACATCATATTCCCAAAAAAAACAAAAATAATTCACTTAGTTTAGTACAACATTATCGTGTCCTACTTAAACATTTTTAGAGAAGTCACACAAAATGATTTTACTGAGTATCCATAATCCACACTTTGAAGACTAATCAATCATTAAATTTGAATTTCACAAACTGACATAAACAAAGTCGTACATTAAATTGACATGTTCCAAATAATGTTTCACACATTAAGTAAATTCAAATTTAGAGAGATCACATCTCGATTTCCAATTATCAAACAAGAAGATACCTAACATTTAGATAAGTCACACAAAAAATGATTTTACTGATAAAAAGAAAAGGCCACACACTTGAAAAACTGGAAATAACATTGAATTTGAATTTCAGAAACTGACCAAAATAGAGTCGTACATTAAATTGACATAATATTTCACATATTAAACAAATTCAAATTTAGAAAGATCACATCTTGATTTCCAATGATCAAACAAGAAGATACCTAACATTTAGATAGGTCACACAAAAACAATGGTTTTACTGATAAAAAAAAAAGGCCACACACTTGAAAAACTAGAAATAACATTAAATTTGAATTTAACAGTTTAGACAAATAAGACAATAATTGGTTATACAAATTTCACATTACAATAGAAGTCAAGAATTTTTCGAACACCAAAAACAAATATTAGATTTGAATTTACCATACAACATTTTAGAAAAGACACATACAATACCGATCAATACAAGGTCACACATTAAATTGAAATAGCATTTTACACATTAACTAAATCCAAATTCAGAGAGGTTACTTTGCGAGTTCAAATAATCAAACGAGAAGATGGCTAACATTTTAGATAGGTCACATACCAAACTGATCACACATTAAATTGAAATATTGAAACTCTCACAAAATATTGAATCTGCGATATTGAGCCCGCTCACATATCGAACACACGTTAGATTCACATATTTTAACAAAAATAATAACTCACTTATTAAACACACATCGAATTCAACTATTTCAAAAACGATATTAGACTTTACTATCTCCAAATACTCAAAATTAAGATGACCTATACATTCTCAATATTAGCCATAGCTCAATATTTGCATCAAAACGAAATGAACTTTAAAAACACCGTAAGCTAGCTATTTCTCGAAAGCACAAAAATTTAAGTTGACCTAACTTTATTAAATTGTCTGTTGTCATAAAAAAATACAACATTTAGATTTACTTCACGACATTTAAATTATTTGCTTTTATCAAAAGACAAATATTGAAAATAAAAAACATTCTCAAACAAGTAACCATAACTAAATTCACATATCACAAATATGAAACGAACATCGACAAGTTACCGTTTTTGACAAGATTGACATCGACAAGACAAGAATACCCAGCTCTTAAAAGCACAGCTTTAAAATTAAATTACTTCATGAAATTATGCGCTATTGTCAAAAATACAAAGATTAAAATTCAATTATTATTAAGCAAGTTACGAACTGACATTACATTAAAACAAATAAAAATCGTAACTATTGTACAATTCACATAAAAATGAAATGAACATCAACAAGTTACAGACAAATAGCTAGTTCTTTAAAGCACATCACAAAATTTACCTTTCTGAATAAAATTAATCCAAACATTACTAAATGGATCGCGAACCGACATTATATTGCAACAATAAAAATAGTATCAGATCTGTAAACAGATTATGAACTGACACAGGAAATTATAATTCACATATCAAAAGTTAAATGACATTACTAAGATGCAAACGGATATTTTTTAAAGTATAACACAAAATTTATCGAACGAAACTATCCACTGTTATCATTTAGACCAAAATATTCAATTAAAACATTTTTAAACAAGTTATGGGCAGTGAAAATCATAGAAAATAAAGAAACAAACTACAATTCACACATCAAAATTGAATGAAAATAAATTAAGCAAAAATCATGAATGTGCGTACTTACTACTGCACAATCTATATATCTGCAATCGAACAAATTTTAAACACCAATATTTCCTCATTGAAAATTATATCTCTTACAAAATAAACATAAAAATCAAAGAATATTAAAACATGAAATTGACAAATAGTAAATTTAAAACAAAACATAAGACAAAACCAGAATCAAATTTGTACCAATCCAAATATCAGCTAATCTACACTTCTGACACCAGTGTGACGTCTCCCGCCCGGGCACATTCTCTCAAAGCGCCGGGCGGGGGGCGCGGATCTCTCAAAGATCGGCGCCCTTCAGCGGGCGGGATTCGCACCCACCCGCACAGCCGAGCGGTCTAATCTTGGCTGTATGCGTGCCGCCACACACACACGCACAACCATCCACATGGGTCGCTGATATTCGGAAAGGAGGTACAAAATAAGAAGTCTGGTTCTGTCGACAGTAATTCTTGTATATTTACATGAAAAAATTAGGCAAGAATAAGAATAAGAAGTGCATATTTACATAAAGCGATACAAATATTTACATGACAAATAGGGAGATACATACTAGACTTAACTAAACTTAAGTAGGCCTATACTAAACTAACCTAATCTCCATTAACCCCTATACTAAGTCTAAACTATACCTAGCTCTGTTACCGTCGTGGGAACTTCCCGCCCGCCCCCCGGGCGGGATACCTCCACAGCGCGCTTCAGTGTCATCCAGACACTCAGGCTGCCTTCACAGCCTCAGCACCGCCAGGTGCTACGTGGGAACTTCCCGCCCGCCTCCAGGCGGGATACCTCCACAGCGCGCTACAGTGTCAGCTCGACACTCAGGCTGCCCTCACAGCCTCAGCACCGCTCGTGACTGGAGCCTTCGGACCCCCCGCAATGCAGATCCACGGCGCCCTCCTCCAGTCCATCCTGGTGCTATGTGGGTCCTGGCCACAAAGTGCGCCTCCGGAGCGCCCCACCTACTCGGGTCCTGATGGACGTGATGCCACTGCGGCACCTCGGACTCCCGGGAAGACAGCGTTGTCGGGGCTAAAGCCCTTATTGCGCTGACCCGGAAGCCCTCCGTTACCTCCGGCTGGAGATATCGGATGCGGAGTGACCCTCCTCTTCCGGCCACCTCCGCGCTTCGTCCTCCTACTCCCTCCGGGCGGTCGCTCGGTATACCAGCTACGATTGTAGCCAGGGTCCAGCAGCGTACCTCCCACCTCCTCCGGAGGGCGCTCGGTATACCAGCTACTATTGTAGCCAGGGTCCAGCAGCGTCCCTCCCACCTCCTCCTACTCGAGCCCACCAAGGTAATCAGGTCATCCGTGTTACGGGATGACCCAGAATCTATGGTGGCTCGCTCCCACTCTTTCCGAGTCACCCAAGGTAATCAGGTCATCCGTGGTAGGGGATGACCCAGAATCTATGGGCGACTCGTCCAGGGGAGGGCCCGGGAGCCCTCCCCCTCCACCACTCCGGGGTTTGCTCGGTATACTAACCACTATTGTGGCCAAGGTCCAGGCAGCTCACCCCCTCCGACTCTGAATTCTTTGGGGTTCTGATAGGCCTTTTATACCCAATTTTTGATGTGCATCCCTTTCTTTCTGCTGTGATTTTTCGCTAAGGGCTGTCTTGTTCTCACACATTGCATTTTGGATGTTACATGTACTTCGGCCGCTTTCTCTTAGCCTTCATAAAAATAATTGTCGCAAAGTCATAAAATATAGACTTTTGCTGTGCACCGACAATCCGATGTTTTTATTGCTGACGGAACCCCGGTTTAGGGGATGAAAAGGTGCCGCTGGCATCGCCGGCGGCGCAAAGTTTTATTGGTAGTGGCCGGGGTCTGCTGGCTGTATAGCGGTGTTCTTCAGAAATATTAAAAATATTTCATTATTAAAAGTAACTTTTGCAGATTTGTTACAATATATTAAAATTGTATGCTTTAAATATTTTTTTAATGACAACACATTTATTAGAGTTCTCTAATTTTTAAAACATATTTTTATTTTCTTTCTTCTTCATCACGCAAAGAAAGAATGATATATCAAAAGTAAAATTGTTAACAAAACTCCGAGTTAAAAGTACCATGATAGCTTGGCTTTATTTTAATACGTCCCACGGTTTTATTTATTTTTATTTACTTTTAGAGAAAATATAATTATTGCCTGAGTACTACGCATAAACTATCATTGCTTTTAGTGCATTCTTTGTATCGTGGCTATTAAATAAAATATTTTCTCCTTTTCTATATTTTTTATAAAAGCGTGTTTTTTTATAATATTTTTTTCTACTTTTTAATCTTCATCACATTAAATCTTGTAATCAACCTAATGTCAAAACTCAATCGTCACACACAGATATCACCGGCATGTATAATTTCCATTAAAGAACGCAACAGCAGTTTAATATATTTTTAAAAATAGTTATACAGATTGTTTTAAAATAAATTAATACTATGGTGTTGTCGTGTATTAAACAAGTTTGCAAAATTTTGGAGCGATTGTTGGTCAGGAAGTGAGTCAAATATTAAATAGAAAAAGTAGTTGACAGACAAGTGAATTAAAACTATGCCCTTTTTGAGAAGCCTAAACATTCTATATAGACAGACCTTGTTCTATACGTATACAAAGACTTATTTAAAAGCTCTCAAAATAATGAATCAATTTTTATTTCCACGAAAACAAACCCTCAGAGGATTTATTTTTTTGTCAAAATTGTTACCCCTTCCTGCATACGTATTTAAATGAGTCAATTATTTGTCTAGTATTCATGGTTTAATAACATAACATTTTTTGAGCATTAGCGTTCTCATGCAAATTAGTATAAACACATACTTAGCTAATGAACAAAAGTATTAATTTAGATAGATAAATTGTTAGTTATTTAACAACACAAGTAGTTTTTTACATATGAATAAAAATAATATGAATATTTAATTTACAAGTTTGTAATGTACAATAAAATTTTGGTTAAATTTAATATTTGAGAATATTGTTTCATTAATTTATTTTCGTATTTCATTACATTTATTATATAATGAGTTGTTGATGCTCGCTTTCGATGTTTATATGAGTCATGAAATTTATTTTAAAATTATATTATTTGTGCTCAATATTCGAATGCTTACTGTCATTTTGCTGTGGCTAAAAATTTTATATTAATTCTATCACAGTATTTATATAAGATTATATGAACTACGTATTACCTTAATTAAACCCAATCAATACTAATCAGTCGTGTATTTGTAGATAATTAACTTATTTACTTTTCGAAAAAATTTAATTATTGTCCAACTACTATTTTCATCATTGTGCTTCGTTTGAAAATGAATATGTCTTTCTTAAGTGGTATTTGTATATATTTAAAAAAAAAATCCGACAATTTTGTTAGAAGTTAATCGGTATATTTTTTTACTCGTATTTTAAGTTTTAAACACATTCTATGGTATAATTTTTTTAACATTCTTTAATTTCATTATAACTTTTTTCGTACGCCTTTTACTCCTTATTTTCATTTTTAAAATGATATGTATTAAATAAATTCATGTTAAAATAAGGTTTATATTCCCTGCGAGCCAGATGTTGGGCGTGATAGGTATAATGCTAAAGTATTATGTTTTTACAGGTAAATTGAGTGAAATTTTACCATTCCGCCGATCTACTTATACAGGGTGTCCCGTATCTCGACGTCAAGCCGAAATCGGATGACAAAAATCATAATAGTTATCAGAAAAATATTTTTAAAAATTAAAAAAACAGTCAATTTAAACTGGGAAAAGTAACTGGGTATTTTCCAGCTCTGTATTTATATTTTTTTCTGTACTCTTGATTCTTGCAACACGTATTATTAAATAAGGTATCCAAATAACTAATGAATATTCCAAGCTATTTCGTACTAGTGACATAGAGAGACTTTGAAGTTTATTTTCAACAAAGTAACCATATGGATTGAATTTTTATTTTTTAGTGTAGTCAACTACTGTAATAATATTCTTAAGTTTTGTTTTCAAAAAGGCGAAGTGCTTTGGAGAATATTTACTTACTCATGGTGCAAACCTATCTCCTGTGACAATTCCATCAATTTTTTTTCCAGTCGTAGCCATTCGATTGCCCCGGTCTAAAATACTGGACTTCCGCAAGGTTCCCTTTTTAAGCAGTAATGTCCAAAAATGTGACATTATGATCAGGCGTAAAATCAATTATTTTTTGAAATTTTAGTTTTATAACTACGACACATTTTATTTTAATAATCTTATAGTAAAGTGCTCTACTATTTATTTGTATCACTATTTATTTTTGTAATGTCTATTTATTGTATTGGAGGATTATAATCAGGTTGCAAAATTTGTCGCATAATTTCATCGATGATAAAGTTTCATTTATAAAAACCTTCGCTGTAAACTAAATGTAATAGATCTGAGGGACGTATGTCGCGAAGCATGAAAGAGAGAGCAAATGCTTTATTAGGTCACGCGCGTGTCGCCTCTGGGTTTTTTCTACCATTATATCGAGACAGACCGCTGTTGTTCATTGTAACCGCTGTATAACGTATTGTTGCCATTAATAAACCAAGAGTAACCGACAACCTCTTTTATTGGAGAATCCCGAAGTCACGACAAGATAATAAGAACATCACACTAAAAAAGGAAGATTTTTATGGTGATAGAAGGATACCGTATTTTTATTTGAAAACTATCTAGTCGTACCCGGCGTTGCACGGGTTAAAGATTAAGTAAAAAATAAGTTTGTGAAGGAAAACAGAGGGTCCGCTGTTCTTTAAAAAACAATGTTTCCATCTAATGATACATAAGTTGTTGTGACATAACTATAATACTTAGATATAAGGTATTCCATATTTTTTGTAGATATTAATGTACTCTATAAAACTGTAGTACATTACTTTGCTCTACTGGCAATAACATCCGCAGCGTACACAATATAAGGTTTTTTTTTCGTAATTTTTTCACACGTTGGGTTACATTATCGAAGTTTTCATACGGATCCCTAACATTTTTGAAAATATTCTATAATCTATGTTCATCAGAGTTAATTTTTAATTCTGAATGTGAAAGAATTTTTCAAATCGGTCCAGTAGTTTCGGAGCCTATTCAATTCAAACACACAATCAAATCTTTCCTCTTTATAATATTAGTATAGATGGCCATGTCCTCCTTTTTGATACGATGTGGCAACCCTAACTGAGTCTAAATAATTATGTATGCATTTTATCCCCTGCGATATCAATATCATGAATAATTATAAAAGGTGTCTGTCAAACCAAGCCGGCACGTGATCGCCGCGCCTGACTGGCCGTGCAGGGCTCGCGATAGCGTCGCTCCCCGCCGCGCCGCCGGCGTCGCGGCGCCCTCCGCGTGGCCGTACAGCGTCGGTCGTCAGTGTTTTAATCTGTTAATACCTGATAAGCTTAATTAATTGGATTTATGTCATTCTGGTCATGTCGCACTGGACAAAATTATTCATCGTGTTCTAACTAGATTTGCATGCGCTACGATGCTAGTTTGAGCAATGCATGTTCACGTCATCACAATACTGTCAATGCACATTTAACACGCGTGTTTGACATTTTATAGAAGTATTGTAAATAAAAAACCTTTTTTTTCAAGGGAATGACTTACGATAAGTAATTTGTTTAAATTATTAAGATAAAGTCAGCGCTATAAATATCAAAAATATTTTCAAATATTTTACTGTCGCAACTTGCCATTAAATTATCCCTACGGGATATTCCCGAATATCCGTAAAGTTTTTAAAGAGTATATTCAATTTTTATAGCGTAAACTTTGTGGTTGGACATAATTATTAATTTTAATTAAACAACATTATATTAACCACTTAACTAGTAACTCTACGTCTACCGGTTTCGATACCACCGTATCTTTATCAGGACAGACGCAAACTAACCATCCATTATCTATTGTAGCAAACAAATCAATTTTTGAAAGGGGGCGTGGCTACAGTCATTTCGGCGTCCACTTCTCAATCACCCCCACCATAGCTGTACTTACGCCCCCGTTCAAAAATTGATTTGAACAGATAATTCATAGTTAGTTTGTTACTAAATATGTATGTAATGTATTATGTATATGTAAGATACGGTAGTATCGAAACCGGTAGACCTAGAGTTAGTTACTAGTTAAGTGGTTAATGCAAGGTTGTTTAATTAAAATTAACTTTCAAATTTACAGTTTTTAAACTTTCATTAAGAATTTGCATTTACTGACACAAGATAATAATGGATATAAAAAATAACATTTATCAATGTTTACTTATAAATAAAAAAAATTCTAATGAGCTTATCCAAAATTATAATCACTAAAAAAATAATAATATTTATCAATAGTATATTCATTTTAACCGAAAAAATTTTGTGTTATACAAAAAAATTGTTAAAGAGTGTTAAAAATTCTTAAAAACAATTTTCACTACTTGTACCTTATCTTCTTCTTCAGCGGAGGGTGACCAAGTTCAAACGATTATATCCGAGTATGGCTGAGTAGCCCTATTCTCGAACCATACAAGTTATGCACGTGCATCTCCCTCCTTTTCTTATCTCTTTTATTTCTCGGAAATTGCATCAGCCCTATTCTGTTCACTTGTTTTCCCGGATCCGTCCCACGTCTACACAGATTCGCCTTCTCCATGTCTTTGAATTTGTTTTACGGCTTTTTGCCATTTGATAGCCATGTAAACATAATTTGCTTAGGAAGCTCAACATTACTCACATCTATCTAATTACATTTTGTTTTGAGAACATGTCTTTGCTATGCAATGCCAATACTTATTTCTTGCATTTTAAATAATAAAATTTTATTTCATTGTATCCAGTTTTTTTTCATAATAAAAGAAAAATGCGAATTACCATACATACATAATAATTATTGCATCAGGATCATGGTTTCAACACTGGAAATATTTGATTCCAACAAATATCGATATTGCGTTCTACTTGTGCGTCGTTATTGTAAAATTTTTTAAACTCCTGAGGAGGCCAAAACCCACCAGGAACTGGAGATCCAAGTATTGTAAAATTTTGTTTTGTAATAACATAATGGTTCATACGTAAAAAAATAGATTTAATCGTATGTATATTCGCATAATATTTAATGTATTAAAATGGAGAAGAAAGAAGGTACGTAATATTTCTTAAAATATATCCATTCTTGAAACATATCCATTCTTACTGGTTGAATTTCTCCTAATGTATACTATACCTGCTTCTGAATATTGAATGCAATCGAGGTAATAGCACTTTTATGTGAACTGTGAGGTGGGCATTATATAACTTCCATAAACTTCTTAATAGAGTCGTAGGGCAAAAGCCAGCGGACATTCAATTTACTATATAAAATACATTGCGTGCTTGAATCCATTTGACGTATAGACAAATCCACTTAGAGAACATTTCTTTATCGAATGATATATGACCCCGTTGATGGCGATAAATGGGGCTACTTATCACACCAATTAGCAAAATTGACTCTTAATAACATTATCTTAATGTATTTCGACGCTTGATTATTTAATCAATAGATAGGATGTAATGCTCTCTCAATATAATGATAATTGATTTTTTTTTAACTGGTCCAATCCGGGAAACTAAATTCCCAACATTAAAAAGATTTTTTCTATACATCAGTTAAATTATTCATTTAATTTGTTGTTAATAATAGCATATATTAACATTCTATCTAAATATCTCTAATTCAATCATTAAATTTTAACCATGTTTAAAGTACTTTTAATTTTCATAAAAGAACCTCTTGTTATGGTGGAATCAATGTCACCCGTGAGACCGTTAATGTGTGGGAGGAAGAGTTGGGAGTTGCTGGGAATTATTAGTCTGTAAATTAATCTTTAAAATCCTCACAGTGTAACGTGAACGGAAGTGAAAAGTTGACAAATCAGCAGATCAGGTAAAACTAACAAAACCGCGGTAGAATCATTAATTTCTAAGTATTTTCTAACGACAAGTTTAATCTAACGTATCGTGCTATTTGTTTTGACGAATAAATATATTGGTAATGTATACGTACTCAGATAAACGTTATGCAAAGTATTGATAGAAAATTAAAAATAAGTGAGATATGTAGGTACCTATATTTGTAATGAGACCTCAAATTTTTCAGGTACTAGCACCTACTAAGATGTGCCAAAATTTTCTAAATATTTGAAACTTTACATGTTTAGTATTGTCACGTGTCGTGGCTGTGGGAGGAATCAATGAAAACGCTGGAATTTAATAACGTTTAAGTAATTATTTGATATACAAAGTCACTTAACACTATTAAATTTAACGCTATTTTTCATATTAAACTGTTCCGTAATTTTTCCCTCGTAAATAGACTGACTTTTAATCACTTTTACACTTTATTCAATATTCACTAAAACATTCTATACAATTTCCGCACATATTATTCGTTTCGGTTAATATAGATACATTAAGAAAATTTCTTACTATATCTATATTATATTATATGTATTATTTCTGTATCTATATTTGTATCTAATAAATACTTTAAGTAAGAACTTTTCCAGATTATTCGCTATCAAATTAACGCTGTCAAGAGCGCTAAAACAACAACTACTTTACTCCTGCTCGCGTCTTATTTATATCTGGCCAATGTTGATATCGAACCTTCTAGGCGTTTCCAATGTTTAGGAGACGATTCTCGTGGCTTCTAGATTCTTGTAGAATGTTTTAGATGCTTCCCGAAAGCCGTAGAACAGTGTAGACCGTTCTCGATTCTTCCATGGTGTTGTAAATATTTCAAACAAGTGTCACTTGGCAGGGGCGCGTGATTCTTTTTAGCCTCGTTACAGTATTATTAAATGTCTGTCGTGTTCAATTTTATAAGTCTTTCAGTACCTTTGCTTCAATGTATATTATTTTGTGGTTTGACGGTCTCGCAACGAGCATTTTTGATACTAGTAGTGCCTACATACTTTAAAATGCTTTGCATTCGGTGCTCTTATTATAATACTTCATCAAATCATTGAATTTTTGAAAATGGTTTTTGTTGTTTTTTTAAGTACTACTGTGCACATCTCATAAGACATGCTGAAAGTAGCGAAAGAGATTGATTTAATTTGGTCATTTAATATTTTCTCCATTTCATTTAATATTATTTAGTATGATTGCATACGCAGAATGCGAGCACATTAATATTCTTACTATTTTCTTACTAAGATTTGTGGTTTGTGCTATGAAAACAGGACTAATTAGCTGGTCTTCTAACATGAGGCTCGAACTTCTGACCTCTGCATCACTAGGAGAGTGTCTTAACCATTAGACCATCAGGCACGTAGATGCAATTGACAATGTTGATAAGGTGACTAAATTAAATTAAACTTTGGTATTTCTTCCGAGATATTATCAAGTATACAACCACCTCAAATGTGCGTCTGGTTTATGTGTCGATTGTAATAGTTCTATTAATATTTCTCTGTCTCATACGGGTCTCATTCCTACGGAATACACTGCTGATAAAGTGATAAAGTGACAAAAACCACTGCAGTCGAAAAGTAAGGGGTGTCTGACCCCACCGAGTGTATTTAATACATGACTCATTGCGGGACTGACAATCCGAGACCGAGTGAGGAATTCCGAAATACAAAAGACTTGTGACGTCGAGGATATTGTCTGATGGGGAAGATCTAGAAGACATTACTGGAGAGATCATGTGGAGAGAGCTTGCTCTGAGAGAGTAGTGAGCGTAGCAGGCAACACGGTGCCGTCACGTACCAGACTCCCAGACCGCATAAAAGTTTGCGAGATAGCTGGATATCTTTATCCCTGGAACAGGCACCGAGCAATGACTGGACGCAGTCTTAGATGAAGAAGAAGAAGATATAAAAATATTCAATAATTTAAAGTGAAGAATGAGTTCATCTACAAAAACCTAAAATTTGTAAACCAAAAAATGTGTTCTTCTACAAAATGTATACTTTTCAATGACGCAATCTAAAAAATAAAAAGAATATTAAGAAACCAAAATAATATTCAAAAACATTGTATTGCCCGTACTCTCGTGTACTTCGTATAATACCGTGTCTCCACCCTACTTTTCACGTCGTCTTTTAAGTCTTAAGTTTAGTATTAGTAGTATTACTGAAGATGATGCGTTAACATGAAAACATTCTAATCGTGATAAGTAAATAGTGAAAGTAAACGAAGTCATAATTTTTTAATATAATTTAAAAAAATATTTTATTTATTACAATTTAATTCATATATAAAACCTTTCACTGTTATATTAGATTTTATTAGTATTATTAATAGAAGTATTATTATTAATAGAAATATTAGATTTTCATAATATCTTATTTGCATGATAGTATATTAATGTAAAACTGAATTGTTTAAATTAGTACAACAGGAATAGTTACCTTTGTCGAAGATTCGTAACAAGCTTTTAATATCACACCGCATCCGCTCAAGAATAAATAATACGCTCGGGAATAAATTCTAATTGATCTTGTTTTAGAAAGCACTGCTCAGAGTGTTTAAATTATCAATGTTGGAAACCTAATATTTGATACATTTTTATATAATTTTATAAAATACGTTATGGCGTTATGGCATCTCAAAAGGCTTTAAAAAATATTAAGATATCCAGTGGTAATAATATTTTATAATATAATTTTCATGTAAGCTTTCGCATAACCTTTTACTTTTTTTTTAGAAATAATTTTTCTCTTTGAATCTATTATATTTATAATTCGGTACCGAATAAAAAAATATAGCTTTCTCATTTATTTCTTGCATGTGTAGACACGTTTGTAGAAATTTTACAAAATTCTTAACGCGCTATTATTTTCATTACACGATTGAGAAATTTTACAAAAGCTCTTCATTTCTCAAAAGTCAATTTAGAGGGAAAGAAAAGCGTTATGGCAAAAGACGGCGTCAAAGCTTAATTGGCGTTCGCATCGCGACGGTGTCTAGGGCGGAAAACAATGGAATTCTCGATACTTAGAAAGCTTATAAGTGTATTTCAATTTGGGTTGCAATTAAGTGTGTTACTTTTCAAAGCACGCGACGTCTAGCATTGGTCGCTCGGGGCTACACATGACAAGAATTTAATAAAGAGTACCAAAGCTTTCCTCATTTCCAGAAATTCTTGGCGAGGACGGTCAAGCAATATCCCATATCGTATCTTGTACTTACAAACTTGAGATAGATAGTTTTTTTTTTAAATATATACTGATTTAATTCTTGTTCAAAATTTCAAACAAACAAAAAATTATTTATGTATTGAAAGTACTGATCTATTCATTTTATATTTTTTTCTCTGTTTTTTAGTGACCAAACACAAGACAAATTTTACAGATAACTTGCAATGTAAATTTATCCATCACGATTATTTTTTGATTAACAACATTGCTTATTATTATGTTAGGTGAATTTTTAATTAATTATTTTTTCAGAATTTTTCGAGAGAATGTATTATGATATTTAATTTTTCGATAGTTAAGTTGGAGTAGTTTTTCATCAAGTAACCATTATTTAATTAGAACACGAAGACATTATACCTAATAATTGCCATGTCATTTATGTAATCTTTGGTATTATATATTACTAGAATATTATGTGATCTACTATAGTCACATTAAATTGTAAATATAAACTGGACCAGTCTATTGCTTTGCACCAAAATGAAATAATTATATATCCTGTACACAGTAATATGTAATAGTGCACTAAACAATTTTTAATTGGGAATAAAAATTGCAGTAATAAATAGATATATGGAAATAAAATAATTTTCTTTCAACTTTAAAATGAAATAATACCATCATATTATGCAGCTATCACTTCGTGGTTATTCATTATACAGTAGGGTGGAGTGAAAATGTATGGAGAATATATTTTTTTCTATTTTTGTAATAGCATAGTGGTAAAAAGTTGCCTATGGATGAGTAAATAAAGTATGTTAAATAAAATTTAACATATTATAACGGTTTGAGGTGCCCCAGCACAGAATAATTTTTATAAAAAGTATTATTTCGTCTATTTTTGACAGCCTCAATAAGATGTATAAAAACCTTAATAATCTATTGGAATAGTACTTATCATGTTATTTGAAACACATATTTTTATGTAATTATAAAAAAAAACATATAAAATTTCGGGTTTATCGTGCACCAAAGCCTCTTAAGTCAAAAATAAATCAAGAAATTTGCAAATTAAACACGATTCATATTCATGAAATATTTATTAAAAATTGTTATAAAATAGGCAAATTAAGTAGAAAGTTCACGTTTGGTATTATAAAAAGGCATCATCCGACGTGATGACAGTCTGGCCCTGATAAAACCATCACGTTTTTCCTCTCCACATACAGCACCTGAAGCTTCAGTTACGAGCTTGATGCAACGCTCCACAGCTTGAGTTTGACAGGGAAAGAGTGCTTTATTATTTTTCGTTCTAAGACCACTTTCTACAATTTCTTTTAAAGCTTCAGTAAATAAACTTTTAGTTATAGGTGGCTCAGTTACAGTAATTTGATTATCGTGCCAAACAATGATATCGGTATAATGGGAAGCATTGAAATTAAATGATGGAACTTTGAATTTTCGGATTCCTGTGACTTTCCCCGACCTTGCTTTCAGAATACGTTGGCAGGCCAGTTGCCGTATCACTTTGTCACTTCGTCATCTGCAAGCATGGCTATAAGAACATTTTCTGGATGACTATCGT
Source organism: Agrypnia vestita (assembly GCA_016648135.1). NCBI lineage: Eukaryota > Metazoa > Arthropoda > Insecta > Trichoptera > Phryganeidae > Agrypnia > Agrypnia vestita. Next base: position 36,156 of record JADDOH010000763.1, on the reverse strand, counting down.
TTAAATAGCGACTACAATTAATTGTAAACCACAAATGCTGTGCTCCATTTACACACGAAGGATTGCATTTAATTTGAAACCACGTTCGCTCATAAACTTTCAAAATTGGCTAATATAAGAAGATTCTCTTCCGGATCAGTCTTTGTGACATATAATCGTAAGATCCTGTTCGCAGTCGTTAGCCACCTGGAATGGTTCAGTGAACCGGGTTCTCTATTTGCCAGTTCAGAAGGGAAAATAGCAGTGCTAATGGCAGTCATTATGTCAAGTAGATATGTTTGATCGGTGCTTATATCTTTAGTAATAACAGAAAGCGGCGTGGGCATAGCGGCAAATTTCACAACTGGCTTTTTTTCACATTGTTGTAGTTCAGATCCTATTGGCCCTGAAAAACATCGAGGTCCTGTAGTTTGACCATCCAAATGTAAGAAAAGGTGTCGTAGTGGTAATTCATTCGAATGAAGGGTACAGATAAACCATTGTAACGGTTTATTTATCTCTTCCTCTAACGGTCTAATGACACCGCCTTTAGATCCAGTATTTACTGCCGTACCATCACAGCCCACTACAGATAACGCACTCAAGTCAACCGATTTATTATTTAAATATTTTATAATACATCTTTGATTGCCCTAGCTGTTCCTGCCTGGACCGTGATATGACCAAACAAAACACTTCCTGGTTCTGATACAATGACGTAATGATCTTCTATTTGCCGTTTTCTATGTCATTTATCTCATTTCTTGACTGTTACCAACGTTTTGTCTTTTCTACCATCAAAGTAAAGACCAGGCATTGGTTGATTGCGGCTCAAGTCTTGTAAAGCAGATCTTTTCTTTGTTCTTTCCCGCCGAACCTTCGAACGATCTTTCACACTACTTTGGTCACTTGGCGTAATAATGCCAACGTCTTTCAGGACAGCAAAAGCTATAATAGCGGCAGACCTATCAGAAACTTCAGTACGATCGCAGGCAAGAGCTAAAGATGGAAGATTTATACGCATCTGTTTAGGAGGCGGCTCAGCAACATCTTGTATCTGTTTTTGGTTGGGTGAAGGCGCCGGTAAAGATAAATTATCAGAAAAGCTGCTGCTGCTACTAGTGTTGCTGCTACTAATTGTTTCGTCAGCTTGAGAATGAGAACAAGAAGGTATTTCATAATTTTATTGCTGTTTTAAACGAGATGACTCAATTTCTTTTCGTTCTTGTTTTTTCTGTATTTTTTTGTTGAGGTTACATCAATGCCTCCGATAATCATTTTTCTCGTAGTTCTCTGATCTATTAAGAAATTAATTTCCTCTTTCGGTATATGACTGCTATATGACTGAAGGTTGACTCAATAACTGTCACATTTGACAGTTATTTAATGATTGGGTGCATTCAAAAACAAAAGAATAACTATTTCTACGATTTATGTAAAGTTTAGCATTTGGTTTTGCAGTAACGAACATTGATAAGTTTTGTCCTAACGGGGGCACCTTTAAATGTAAACCTAGACAAAAAATATTATCGCATTTGCTTATTGTGCCTATCACGCAGCTTTTTGCGGGTATGCCATAGTAAAAATTAAAAAAAAAAATTCACTCCACCCTATTATACAGGGTTATTTGTAAAACATTAATAACCTCGCAGGACTATATTCCTGTCTTGATTATGAGTCGAAAATGTTCAAGCTATTATGACCTAATATAAATAGTTAAGGAGATATGCGACATCAAAGTTTGCATTTTTTTTCAATATTTCTGACTTATTTTTTGTAAAACGTTGGACTCATTTGGATCGTTGGATCATTACAGTAACTTACATCGAGTATGAAAAATTTACTACCTTTAATACAAGTCAAATAAAAACCTTCGAATTCCATTTGGAAAACATTCAAAATGGAATTTTTCAGGGTTTTAATCATTTTATTTAACTTGTATTGAAACGAATGAATTTTTCGTAATTGATGTCGCATATCTTCATAACTATTGATATTAGGTCATGATAGCTTGAACATTTTCGAGTTATAATCAAGGCAGGAGTATAGTTCTGCGAGGTTATTAATGTTTAACAAATAACCCTGTATATAAAATTAACACAAATTCAATAAGCTTTAATCACCTTTTTTTAATATATACCTTACTGGTTACATTCGAACTACCGCGCACCGTTCCTTCTTCAGAGTAAACAAGATAACAAAAAATGGTTTTAAACAAAGTAATAATTGTGATAGTTTCGTTTATAGTATAATTATCGTTTATTTTCATTACAAATTTAAATTTTTATTCTTTAACACTTTTATCGCACTATCCTCATTTTTGCAACTGTCTTCTATCGTTATTAAAATACTGTATTTTATTAAAATAGGCAGAAAAACTACTTTATTCTGAAAAATACTCAATGAAAATTTTCATCTTTTTAACAAAATCAAACATCTCTTCATCAATAATGCAATGTTTTCGATTACGGAGTTAGCAAGATAATTTATCATCTTTATTTTGACTCATTTTATTAAAATTTAAGATTATTTATAGCCATTTCTTTTTTGGTGTCAGTTACACTACGTTTTATTGAGTCTTGCTAAATGTACATTGTGCTCATCACTGAAAACATCAACCGATAAATCTATTCTTCAATAATTCCCAGAATCCAATTTCAAATACCAAAAATTCCTAAGTTTATAATACTATAATCAGGCATTGTTTTCAGAATATTGTCACGTGACGTGACTGTAGGAGGCAAATAAAAGCACTAAAATAATAATAAAGTTTAATTTATTACCGAAAAAGTCACTGGACACGAGTTGAATCAGAGTGCCTTTCTTAAATTTATAGTCACTGAATGCTTCCAAAATATTTCACACACTTATTGTTATACTGTTTTCAATTCACACTATTTAACGCTGTTTAAATTGCTTTGCGAATTTTCTAGTGAACTCCGTTCAATTTTCGCACTGAGAAAGACTTCTTGCCCCGGTAGGAACTTCCTTTATTTATTGTAGCTGGAATATACGCTGATCACACTGCGCTCGCTCTGTTTCTAATATCGCGTTTGTTAACCTTCTCGAATGGGTGACTCCTCGTCACGTGACACCCTTGTATTAATAGGTAACTTCACCTTCTAGATCCTTCGACAACCGTCTAGTCGCCTCGAAAGACCTATGAAATTTTCCAGAGATTACAAGAGACTTGTATAGCGTTCTAGACGATTTTAAAGTGTTCCATAGTGCGTCCCAGAATGTTATGGAATATTCGAGAGAATACGATCGTGTTTGTTATCAGCACGATAGCGCGTAATCTCCCGATTTTTAATATCTCACAATATGTAGGTGAAATAGTCAATATTTACTGACTTCTACTTTTTTCTTCAGTGTTAGGTCGAGATGCAATCGCTGGTGCAGTAATTACTAATCACAAAAAATGTTCATCATTTTAGTCCGTATTTAATATCGCTATACCAAAGGAAAAAAAACGTCTAGAAAAACATTTCTTTTGGCGTTTTTGCTAACTTACCTTAATTAATATAAAATTAATATAAAGAGGGAAACGAGTATCCAGATACCAAAGCAGAAGGAATCTCAATGAATGGGCTGGCGAGAGATAAGGCTTTGCCGAAGAATAGGACTAATCGACGGTATAAGAAGCCTCACCGGTAAATTTTCTTTCTCACATTTATTAAAAGGTTTTTAAGGGTATTCAAGGCTCTGCTGCGATTTTGTTTATGGGAGAAAATGAAAGAATTAAAAATTAATTCTGAAAAAATATTGTGGATTTTTTTCTACGTCAGAATAGAAGAATTTTTATTGGTCGTTAAAAATACGCAAACATTTTTCAAGTAAAATAAATAATGCTTCCATTATTTAAAATAATCTTTACTAAAATTTAATTTACCAAATTGTTTTAGGAATAGAAAATTTATTTAATCATTAAAACATTTTATCACATGTTTTTTTACGAATGTATATTATTTATATTGAATAGGAATAAAAAGATGCAAAAGATAAAGAATGCATCCAGATAATATATTTTCTCTAAATTTATTTTAAGTCTAAATTTTTATCAGAATTTAATAAGTCTAGACTGAGTAGATTGAAAGGTTGAAAATTTAATGCTATGTTAAGCGGCTATTAGTTATATTTTTTACAGCAGTTAAAACATAAGCCTTCAAGGCCGACGATATACAGTTTTCACTTTAAATTTTTCCATTTTTATATTTCTTTTCAATACAGATATATGTACTTTTTTATCGGTATGTACTAACTTATTCACAAATCAAATGCTTCATATCAGTGCTATATGCTTGTTAAAATGAGTTTTTAAATAAACAAAATGATTAAGACAAAGTTAATAACATTTTGATGTAAATTATGGTACGAGGTTTTCAAATACCTCCTCAATAAATTATATAATTGTTCCGTAGATTGGAGGATGACTTAATTAAAGCTTAGACAATCTAAGAGCATGCACTATTAGATGTATGAAAGTGGATTAGGCAAAAGTGTTCTAAAAGGCTAGAAGAGTATGGCGTTCTATCCTGTCTACCCATCCTTGTGGGTAAATGGCGTGAATAATTAGTCATTTTCAAAACAAATTAGATTAATCAAATAGAAAGAAATGGAAAAAAAATATCTAATTTATTATATTGACATTTAATAATAAAGATAGTTATGGTAAAGTGTCGAGTAATGGGATGCTGGCTGTTCTTTAACATTTTCACCGATTTTTTTTTTAATTTCTACGGCTTTTTATTATGTATTATAAATCCTTTATTTTCATCCAGTTTTTATTATAGCTTGTATAATTAAGAAGTTATTGATGGAATGCTCACATCAAAAAGCAATACAAGGCTTACGGAAATATGTATTAACTTAGTACATAAAATAAGTTCATAAAAATACACATTTTACACAAGGTCTATTTTAATATCATAGTTCCAGATGACTGATGGATTACCGACGTGAATAACTAAATCAGTTACAAAATATGTACAATGAATTAAAAATACACAACAGTACAGAAGAAACTTTTATCATTTACATTTATAATGTTATGTATTAAGTTTACATTGTTACACCTTAGTACTTTCCCCTTGGGCGTACGAACGTGATTTCTTCAATTGTTTCATGGGTTTGGCGCAGTGCCGTAGTTCTGGTGGAATAACTCCTCGGAGGAGCATTATAGTCTGTTTTCTGAAACTGCGGCCAAAACGCCAAGTATTTCCTTAAATATTTACTAAACCAAGATATCCAAAACACTGAAGATAGTGATTTATTACATACTAAGTATTAAAATGGTTTAGATTAAAAAAATACACCATTTTTAGGATACTTAAATTAATAAGATTTTTTTAAATAATTATAACGTTTAAATTGTAATTGGATATTATTATAAATATAAAAAATAAACACGTTTATTGTTTTTAACCTCAAACGGTTTCGAAACCATAGTATCTTCGTCGGCACAGACGCACAATAACTATTCCATAAATTGAGTATGTGGCGGCCTAGTTTGACCGGGAGACATTTAAATAAGGAAAATTTTTGGTTATCGTCGGGGTTAAACCCGAAAAATTTTCAGAATGCAATGAACTGCGATACCAATTTTGCTATGTTATTCAAGATGACTAAAACTTTTATACTTTTATTATTTGTGGTCCCATGTCGTAGAGATTATTCATGATGTAATTTTAAAAGATGGAATATAACTATGTTTTCTCCACTTGAGTTAAATTAAATATTTGATCATTATCTACGAAATTACCGTTTTCTTATATTGACTAGTTTAAAGTCCAATTGATCTTTCATTTGATTATTAATTCAAAATTCAAATTAATGTCATATTCCAGCTACGACATTCTTTTTTTCAAAAATTATTTATTTATTTTCACTGTCTGTTTTTTCTTTGATATCGCTGTGTCTGCGATCATGGAGAAAATTAAAATTCGTGTTAATTTCGAATATTAGATTCGCCGTGGCACTAATGATAGACAGGTGAAAATTTTGACATCAATAATGTAACTGGAGACTACAGCCAATAACGATGAATCGAAAGCTATAGTAGAAACGGATTCGTCTCAAACCACGTCACAATTAGCAACAGCCTTCAAATTAAGTAAAAAAAAAAGTTATTGATCCATTTGTGTCAAAAAAAGGATAACAGCAATCTTGCGTCGAGGCTTGCCTTAATTTGTTGAGTCGACACATAAATGAGGGAATTCGAAATTGGATTATTATTTAACTGTAAATAGTAATTATTTTGATGAAAAATCGATCCAGTATGATAATAATCTGAAACGCTCGTTATAATAGTTGGGAGCTAGTCAAACAATATCTTAATCATAATTTGAGTAAAAAAACTGCTTGTTACTGTATTGTAGCACCATGCCAGCATTATTCATTATAGTTATTTGAGTACATCTGGTACAACAATAACTTATGCTGTAGTATATTTTCAAGAATTTAAAATGATGGTGGACAAACTCGATATCAAACGATATCAAACACTTGTCTATTACTCTAGTTCACTTTTTTCCACGACAACGCTCGTCCACATACAGCATAAAGAAGCATCTTAAAATTATAGCATTGACTGAAAACTTGCACCTACTGAGGGAATTTGGATAACTTTTTACAAGGGAAAAATATCAACTACGATGAGGCTTTTAAAGAATTCATCGATTCCCGTCCCCAAGATACCTTTAGCAAAGACATCAATAAACTTCCATTTTAAAAGTACATTGAGAACAATAGCCGATACTTTAATTAATTAAATTTGTATTTTTCATAAAAAAATGTTTGAATTTTTCACTCAATTCAGTTATTGATAGAACTAACAAAATTCAAATATAAAAAATATGGATTAATAAGGAAACACAAATAATTAGATATTGAGAGGAGAGGAGAAAAGTTGGTTAATGTGATATCATTTATTAATTTTTAAATTTATTTTAATTGATTTTAATTTTTTGTATTTAGGTATAATTTTTATTTCCACCTGAACCATGTGTTTTTACATATTAGAGAGTTAGTTTAGTACTTCCGATTCCGAAAACATTTAAAAATAAAATAACATATATCGTTTACTAAATACTACATTACTGTACAGATCTTGAATTTTTCATTATGTTTTTTTTTCCGCCTTCATATGTCTCTGAACGCAAGCTCAACGATTGTTGAGACTCCTAACAGGACCATCCTCCGGTATCTGGTTAATCTACTTATGTCACGTCTTCCGCTGTCAACACTTGTGTCATAAATCTTTCTTACCACTCTTTCCTCAATCTGAGCGACTGTTTTATAATTCTAGGAATTATGCTACGATCTGCTTTATATTCTTTCCCAATACATTTATTCTTTTCTCTATCTTTCTTAAATGAATTTACCACACATACGTCTAGGTCTAGGCGATATCATCTCCACTGTACATTCTACTTTCATTATTCTTCTCTCAGCTCTGGGCTTCACTTCCGTACACCAACGCTGGTAACAGAATTCCATTGTCTACCGCTAGTCTTGCCTCGGTAGACATATTTCTATTAGAAATGATTGTATTTAAAGCACCGTTCACATTATACCCTTCACTCTCCTGTCACCCACCTTTTAACGTCTTTCATCTATCTATACATAAATAAAAATGTTAATGTTCGTTTGTACAAAATCGCTAATCTCTGAAAGTTCTTCACCGATTGCATTGAAATTTTAGCACAAAGTTGCATTCGAATACGAGGATTTTTTTGTGTACCTTCTTTGTTTTTATATACCTACTATTTATAAATATAAATAAAAATATAAATGTTCGATCGTTTAAAATAAAGACATTCATACACTTCTGAATAACATTTTTTGACACATTAGCACACTATTTTATAAAGTTTCAAGAGAAAAATTTCAACGTTATATATTTTCTTATTGTCACTATAGTCATGGCTGCTTCAAGAGATCTCCCATCGTCAGGGACCTCGAAAAGATATATATCCCTCCGGATCACGTCCTGCCAACGAATTCGTGGTCCAGATACTCCGACTTTTTTTATTATATAAAATTTTAAATGATTCTTCTATTCGAGTCAAATGCCGCTCATCATAGTTGTTGAACACTTAACAAACTTTAATTGTAAAACATCAGCCCTGATGATGGACCCTGTGAATTCGAAACGTCAGCCAGAAATGTCGTCAAACACCGCATAATACCACAATCTGAGTTGCCGTGAAAACCTAAGAACATTCTTATATTTTATGATTTATTTAGTGAAAATCATTTGAATTAAGACATTAATATTAAAAATCATGAGTGTGATTTCCGCTTTTCTGATGAAGAACCTTAAATGTCAAGAATTATATTAGTGAATAATTTATGAGCTGGAGCAAGCCTTTAGTTTCAGACGAGGGTGGCCCGAATGTTAGCATATTTGTCGTTACTTTCACACATTCACATTGTCTTTGAGTTCAGGTAGTTGAGCAAAATTTAGCAACACAAAGCACCCTGACATCTTAAGGGTAACAGACCATGCAGCACATTATGACAGAGAGTCTAGCGCCCCCCGGCTTGTTGCTACCGTATCAAAGAGATTCCTAGAAAATGTCGGTCCAACATAGGTGCTTCGGTTCACGGTATTCCGCCGCTTCATGTTGTCTTCAAGGAATACCTGTGTCAATTATTAATGAAATAAATTTTCTCGAAGCAGAGTGCACTTTGGTTTTTGAAATGTTTTTCTGAATGTAGAATGTATATTTAATGACGTTTTCTCGCTTTGCAAAAGGTATCTTTCTTACCTGTATATATCTTATTTTTATTTGCGTGCTACGCGTGAATACAAATCTGTTACACCACTCGGATAAGAATCCAATATAAAATATTCGATTATTTTTCAATGATTACCTGTCATTACGGTTTTGAAATATCTTGTTGATAACCACGAGATAAATATAATTTTATATGACTTGACAAATTGCGATTACATAAAAAAATTATAATTGATACCTACAAGCTTATCTGGGGGTTCTAAAATCATCAAAATAATTGATAGATGAGTGTTTAATCTTATAGTTGAATTTGTCACAATATAAGAACAAAAGGTCATGTAAAGTACAATTTATATCGATATTATGCAAGAAATAGTATGTATTAAATATGAATATAATTTGAATTAAAAGTTTGATCGGTCAGATTAATATTATCAAGAAAATAGCACAAAGCACTATCTTTAGTTACTAACTAAAATAAACAAATGGGAATGAAAAAGCGAATATTCAAAAGAATGGGTATTAAGCTTATAACTAAACGGAATTTAACTACCACGTTGTCACAGAATCAATAAAATACTTAGTATTTAATTGAGAATCAAATCTGCATATGAGATACGTAAAAAGAATAGCGGGGATGATGTTGAGAGAACAAATTATAAATGATAGCATCCAAGAGGATCTTGTCCAAATAAAAAAATCTCTAAGTTAGCTTGAAATGATTGCTGGGTCATTTTCGTTAAAAACAGTGGACTACCCAGAATAATGTAGAAAAGAAAAATAGAGAGATGTGGAGAAATAATTAAGTAACAGCGGCCTTAAATAACTGGTAGGCCTAGACTGAGAACGGTGGAAGAGTACCATCCAAGTGATAGGCCCCCACTAGTTTTTGGTTTTGAGCTGTCTAGATATCAATAGATTCATTTAAAATATTTCACAACATATTATAAACATATTATAAAATATAAAATATTATAAAAAAGATTCGTTTAAAATATCTGTAGATTCGATTGGATTCTCTTTGTATGTCCGCAAACCAAGATTTTATGGTCACCCAGGAATAGACGCTTCAATTTACGTGGCAGTCACAAATTTTATCGGACATACTTTGTGTGCGTGTATTCTGAGTTTACAGGTGGCTGGTAGAATACCAAAAGTAGACTATATCGCTGGAAGAAGCTCCAAATTTCGCAATAGAAACCCCAGAGTCAGTGTCACATCCCTGATGAAAAAACTTATAGTTTCTGTATCTGTTTTGCTATCTCATTGTAAACACATTTGATTATAATAATATTTTATTTAAAATTACGTTCTAAGAACACAGTTTCTGGTTTTGTCCCCAGAGGGATAATTAATTTATTAATATAAGTAAATTGTTAGTGAAAAAAAACAACATACGCATGTCTCTAGCATAAACCATTTAAATATACGAAGATTCCTTGATTTCGAACATATAAAATTGATAATATGAGGATGTTTTTACGATGGAATTCGTAAACTTTGTATAGATTAATCACTTAAGCTAGCTCATATAGATTGTAAGCCCTGGGCCAACATATAAGAGACTTCCATCCACGTTTCTCGTGTATAAATAGCTTCATCTCTGTGAAATTTCTGTATTTTATCCCGATTACTGTTGATTATATTTTAGGGGTATAAAAACAAAGGATCCAAAAAAAATATTTTTAATGCAGTCACCAAGGATTACTTATTTAGAATGTACTGAATTTAATATTTTATTAATATTAAAGCTCAACTCCTTCCTAAAACTATGTTTCCAAAGCTTAAAGCAAAGACAGCAATATCCACTTCAACAAATCGAACCTCAAGGATTGTGCTACGTGACAAAATGGATGCTTCATATAAAAAAGAGAGTTGATGTAGATTTTATGTTGAAACATCATAGAAAAGACAGCAAAATTCAATTATGAATGTAGCAAAAGCAGCAATTTCTACTATTTGGTAACAAATGTAGAAATATTCACATTTTAAAGTTAAATATTTATTTATACAGGTATAAAAAAGGAAAAATGAGCTGGCAATTGATTGCAAAGATTCTTTCCAACAAGATGTAAGGGTTTCATAATCCCAAAGAAATTTTCTTGAGGAGTGAGAGATTTTTTTGTATTCATCTTAGCAGGATATTGCTGCATTCGCTTTAACACCCCTCATGTATAACAAAAACTAAATTCTCAATCTCAAAAATGATAGAGTTAGTTTGCCAGTTTACCAGCGCTAAGATTTCAGATTGATAATTTGAATTGTTGACGAATATTTTGCAAGAGACAGGATAAGTATCTGCACGAGTGTACGCCAGGCATCAAGCGCCAGCACGCACTTGGAGCCTGGCGAATGATTAATGACCGTAGCGGGTGAAAGCTCCGAGGGTCGTGAAGAAAGCTCCCTCCAGCGTCTAGTCTGGGGCGGAAGCAGAGCCTCGGCGGGAAGACGCGGATATTTATCCTTCTCCCGGAAGTTGTTGAACGGAGCCTCCTGAATTAATTGCCGTGATGAAATTTCATTTTTCAAGGATGATGCTTTACCCAGAGCTAATAAACCTTAATAATAACAATCTCATTAATAATTCCAAGAAATATTAAATTTATTTCATTAAAAATATAATAAGCAAAATACGCATGTTTATATTAAAAAATTAAATGAATATAGATACTAACAAGTTTTTATACGGTTTCTTTGGATACATTATTTATTAATGTTTTTAATGCATGCAGTGTGTATCATCCAAATATTAAACGCGTTCTTTTAATTTTAAAAAGAAATTTTCCAACGGCATGTTCCTCAGTTGTTTTGGCGGCTCTTACTTGTGAGTGACGTGTTTAGGCATTTAATTGAAATAATAACCACAAATCACGTTGAAAATAATTTATTAATGTATAATCATTCACTTTAGGTAAATGTTGAAAGTTTAAGAGCTCTAGCTAGTCAGGAAGTTAATGATAAACCAATTACAAGATCCACCACAACAAACAACACACAGAGAGAGTTAAATAGAAGCATGTAAATAGCATATTAAAATAAAATAAACTACATTCAAATCATTTCCGTTCAATTCAGTTAAAATTATTCAATATATAAAGATGCATGACAAACTTTCATTAAAATATAATATAATAATTAAGAACACCTTATTATAAAGTATTTAAAAAATAAATAAAGTGTTAAAAAAATAATGATATGTTTTAAGTAGAAAACACATTTTAAAAAAACAGAAAATCAATAAAAATGAGAACAAAAATTGTCCAGTAAGTTATTGATTCATTACAACGGCACTATATAAAAGGAGATTTTTTTCAAAATATTTTTTTGATGTTAATTCACTCAAAGAATTAACGCTAGATGTATGAGTTCACAGCTTTTTTGTTCGCACATAGATTTATCGATATTAATTTCTAAATATAAAAATATATTTTGGTATTGAATGCTTTTTTCAATTTCCAAAAATTTTATTGTGTTTGTATATGTATCTAAATTTAAATCGTCTAGACGTCGAGTAAACTCCAAAATGCATTACGTTTACATCAATAAATATGAACAAACAAGCAAGTTTAGAAATGTATCATTTTTTCATGGATGAAATAATATCAGACTCACTAAATAAAACACAGACTAAATAAATAGTTCAAATACAGTTCAATAAAGTGCATAAACTTTAATATGAATTCAAACAAACATACATAGATTCCGCGATGAGACGGAGATAGGTTTTTGCACATGGCTCTTGGAAATGTGCAAAAATATGTAAAATGTAAGTTCATTGCATGGGTCAATGTTCTTCCAAACGCTGCATTCTTACGGTGAAGAATTGTTGGTTCTGAAACATTGACGGCTTCTTATAGAGGTGGCGGGACCATTCGTCTCTGTATTCATTTTTATTTCACGATGGCATTTCCAAAAAGCGAAAACAAATTTCCAACCAAATTCGTACACGTAGCTCAACGTTCTCTCTCTATCTTACATATACTCGTACGATGTATACATTTGTAACCGAATTTTTGTATTTTGTTTTTTTTTTAGGTTGTTGTTAGAATAATACATAGGTATGTAACATCAAAATTTTATCCTTTTGAAAATCAGTATTTAAGGTGTACGCCAGTACGGTAGTATAGTACAGTAAAATGTACCCCAGAAAATCAGTATTTAAGGTGTGGATGTAAAATTTTAGCAGTAATTGAGTAGTTTTTTATAAGGACGTACTAAATTATTTTTATTTTTTTACTGGCATTTATTAAAGTACATATTAAAATATTGGCATTTATTAAAGTACATATTAAAATATTATTTTATGAGAAAATATTAGAAAAGAAACAACCGCGTCATGTCTATTTCCATGTGGCTTCCCTCCCGTGACTGAGATGCAACATTCCTGATACACCTTTGTTCGACACGAAAATGAAGATCATTCACTTATTAAGAAATTAAATACCTAAAATGTACATAGTATACAGATTCTTTAATCAGATTACTTTTAATTTCATCAATATCTTTATTGATTAAATGATGCGGTGAATAGAGTTGAATAAAAGTACAAATAATTTTGTGAATATGATTTATCTAAATTTATCGCCACAGTTTCCATAAGGAGTATAAATCATACAAGATGTAATGTATTATGTGTTGAAAAATTGGTGTCAGTAAAAAGACAAAAAAATAAAACGATTCTTCAACGATCTGATTTTGCTCGTTACTGGAAATGACTTTGGAAAAGGATTGGAAAAAGAAAAATTGTGATCAATCCTTTCCTACGAAGAAAAATGACAAGAGAGGTCGGAAATATAATGAGATAGGTCTGATGACACGTTCAGCGTGGAAAATATTTTTGTCACACATCCAGAGGGTTTAAACTTTTTGTAAATTTTGCATTTAAATAACGAAAGTAAGATACCGAAGTAGCAGGGGCGTGGCACAAATATAGAAAATAAATAACAATAACCGCATACGTAGCTTATTAAATTCTTATAACATATTTTTTAAATTTCTTTATGTCATCTCTTATAAGAATTGTTATTGACAAAGCATCACCTGGAAAACCGCCATTTCAAATTTTGATTGGTGAATTGTGACTGCCTGGTGTGAAAATACTCAGTTTCACGATGCGCGCTCGTTTCATTGCATCCTAAAATTTAACTCTAAATGCACCTAAAGAAGAATAACTTTAAAAAACTGCAAAAAATATGAAAACATATATTTGACTTTATTCAAAAGGTACATTTAATTGGCATTTATTGGGTTTTCATCGATATTACATTGATAAGTTTACTGACAATTTTTGTACAACAGATTTGAATAAACATAGGAATTTTTGACACATATAAGAATACAACTAGAATACAAATATTTATTTGTGTTAGATGCAGGAGGTATTGCTTATTTTTTACATGGCTTTCTGATTTATCTTTATTAAAATTAACAGTTTTATCGAGTTTATTTCTTGTTTTGTTTCTCACAGTTCTGTATATAGAGGACGGATTCACGTACGTACTGCTCATATCTTTTTATTATGAGTGATGTGAAAATTTTATGTGAATCGATAAGTATTATAGAAGAGACAAGAAGAAAGGTATTCTTCTTTCTAAGAACATTTTTACCGTAAGGTACCAACCAGTAGGCAAAATATTTGTTATTGTTACGTGATGGTTGATATTGTTACGTGATGGTCGGCATCGTAGTAAACGTAACTGAGGAAGAACTAGTTGGATGTGGGTATAGAACGGAATGGCCCGCTACACCGCAGTCATGATAACAGAGATGGTATGAACTCGCAGAACAAGTTGTAATTAGTTGTGTTCCATCCTCGACGGGATTTGAAATTCAGGCTGTCAAACCAAAACCAAATAAACGGAGATATCGAAGCTGTTATGTCCGTTCAGTATCAGTTCGGTCGTAAAATTTAAACAGATTAGATTGACAATTGACTGAATGAATACACAGCAGGCCGCTGTCAGAAGCCGTGTTATGATATCACGTTAGTGGCGGCGTTAATGTACTACGTTATTTACCAAAAAACAAATATTTGTTTTAAATCCGGTGGTATTATTATTTAAGACTACTAAACGGTTATGCATTTAGGCAAAAAAAATCTGAAGTATATTCTGGATCACTTAATATTTTGAAAATAAGAATTCATAGGTGATTGTTTGAGTCCTTGTTCAACTGACGCAGTACACTGTCAGGCTGTGAATTAGTTGCATCTGATATACGGATACGGCCACTAACAGAGTTTTTACATTCAGAAATATTTTTTTCAAAATTAACAACATCAGGATTATATTAAACTGTAACTGGTTGCGGATATTTTATAATGGTAATGATTCCAATTTGAAAAAAACATTAAAATTTCTAAAAATCCAAAATTATACTATAATTATTTTTTTTTTTTAACGAAAATTTGATAGTTCTTTTTGATCGTAACCACGAGTCTGCTTGCAATGTTTCAGCTCGATTGCATCACGGGAAAGGGGTTTAAAATGGATCCAAAGTTTTTTCGTCAGACAAGAAGACAAGAAGACAAGCAGACGCCATGAGTTATAATATAACAATATAAAGGGAGTAAAAGTCACTTAAAATATGTAATGATAATATATAGATTAAAAATGATGGTACCTGGAAGAAAAGACATATAAAATGCCAGTCCATAATAGAAGGAGAGAATAATAAAGATTTTCGCTTTGAATTGAAGAGGTCAGTGACGATGACGAGGATGATTTTTATAATGCCTTCATCGTATTGTAGTTTTCCGATCAATTATCAGAAATAGCGTACATTATTTGCCTATCAACCCTTTTTTCTGGGTAGCTGTCTAAATAAATCGGCTAACCCTGCACCATAAAGGAAAGGTTAAGCTCACAAAACCGATTCGATTTTATACACAATATGAAATCGACTGTTTTGTTGGTAAAAAAGTAGCCCTCAAATTTACCAAAAGCCACTTTTTTATACGAGTGTTAAATAGACCTCATGGGATCATTCTGATAAAAAGGATTTGACTGCAAATACCGATCTCATATTGAAAAACCTTTGTTAATTTTGAAAAGTTTTAAAGTAAATGAAACCAACGGAGTAAAAGATATTTTACCGTAAATTAAATGTTTTTGTTTAACAAAATTAATAGTAATCGGTAAAAATATACTCAAAAAATTTATTTGCCTCTTCTGTTTTTCAAAATAATTACTAGATACAATAACACTGCAGAAATATATTTCTTCTTTTTCTTCATCCCGCTGTTTTCTTCATGTTGGTTAGATGGCGCTATTCCACTCCTCCCTGATCTATGCTATGTTGATTACTTAGGGCCACTGGTAGTTTAATATTTCTTTACTGATTCTCTCAGTTAACCTTTAAAATGTTCTTAATTATCCTATGGATTTTTATCCTCTAGTAGGTACGGCCATGAAAATCTGTTCAGGAAGTCTTTCTCATGAGAAGAATATATATACAAAACGCGAGATTCTTTGTTCCAATTTCTCCAATTGTTAAAGAAAAAAAATAGCACTGCCAAAGAGGCACTCGGCATCTACAAACACACCATGAATATTTAATAGAGATGATGAGATCCAATTAAAATCATCATGGTATCCGATGCTTCAAAACTAATCTCGTAGTGGATTCCACAAATACAGTGATCAGAAAATAGATGAAACATATACATAACACAAGACAACTCATAAAATACATGTCTCTGACACGGCATTAACACGTTACACATAAACCTGCTTTCGACACGGTATTGCAAATCATAATTTAACCACAAAATCTACACTCACAACAAAACATCAGCCCTGATTGATGATAGACCCTGCAATGGGATCCGAAACTTTGGTCATACAGTTAAAATACAAACCAAAAGAAACAATTTGATTATTTTTATTCACATTAAAAAAAACTTTGTACATACTTCAAGCATGTAGAGTTATTCTCTCACTACTATTGTTTCAATAGGAAGTTCCTTTCACCATCGGGTATAATTAAAAACTCTTAAATATTTAAAGCCGCCTACGGATCGTTTCGTAACATTACTAATGTAAAATTAACTTGTGTGTTAATTAAAAAAAAAACTTTTATGCAAAAAAAATATTGTTTATTTCAGAATGCAATGTTCTGCCAAAAACACTCTTCAAAAATTTTTAAATTCCGGAAATTGCAAATCGAAATCATTTAACGTTTGGTAGGTCTGTACGCGACTTTTACGAGTACGGCAGTGCTGTAATACGATAAAGCTGGATATCCGCTCAATGGCCGTCGGGATTTTTCCGACACTTGTATACACGCTGTAAACAAAACCATTTGCCCGGATCAACTAATCCTCAGTAGAGTGAGGAATAATATCAAAACCGCCGCGTTCCGGCGCCCCCCGCCGGCCGGAACACGGTGCAGTGCGGCCATCAAAAGCCCCGATTATGCGACCAACTGTAAATGAGCTCGTTGCAATTAAACGAAAATTCAATCGTTAATTTAATTCACGAATGAATGCTTTATTACACTCGTTCAAATATTTTATAAAACTATGATATTTTTGACAAATTTGTTATTTGTTTGTGTTCTGAATTTGTGACTCCTGTTTACAATAAATTAAAATGAAGTGATTTTATACAAAAAATGGGGAGAAAAGGACAACTTTTTCCCAATATGATAAATTTAATGACACTTTCAGCTCTCAAAAATTCTAGTTCTAGTATGGGATTTTATTTAAACACTGTTACTTATGTCCCCTCTAAGACGTGCGGATGTGCGACTGCATACTTATAAATATTTGTCTAACTAACTAATCATTACACCGTTTTTTTCTGCAGGGGTAGGCAGAGAAGATAGAACGCCATATTCCTCTATCTTGGCACACCACTTTACGCTTTGGCTACATTCATACATCTTCTCGTGCATGCTCTACGGTTGTTGAGACTTTTTAACTGGACTATCTGTGTTGCGAATCCGATCTCAGAGGGTTTTGCCGGCGATATTCCTTTATATTTTCACCTTGCTGGTTTGAAAGCGGTTTTTGGCTTGAATTTTACCGAAAATTCCATCAAGGATTAGAAAAATTGCTTGCACAATACTTTGAAAGGGATTATATTTATATTAATGAATAAATAAAGATTTTGTGGTATTAACGAAAATTTTGCGTGCTTTTTATCAAACCTCGTTTGTGTACAAATAGCCTTTGAAATGCACGGTAAAAAACTTGCGCTGTGCAATCTATTAATAATTCGCATTCAATTATATGAGTGGTCTCTCTCTCGCTATACGTGCGCTCTAGCGAGACAGACAGTGTTTTCTTGTTGCGTTCTCGACATGACAGTGCGCTGGAGACAATTCATATGCTATCACAATTTGTCGTCGAAAAAATCAACCTTTAACACCTAATTTTTTCGTTTTTTAATTCATTTTATTTTGAAGATAAAATTGGACCGCAAAATAAACATATTTTAAAAATAAAATCATAACACGAATAATTAAATATATATGTTGTTCAGTTTTCATGAGAGCACCCTTATTAAACATATGGTTTGAACAAACATGTATTTTTCTAAAGAATACCTAATGTATGACGTATCGCATACATAATATAATAACAATTATTCATTTTTACCAGAACCTAACATATATTAACAACAATATTTTAGTAAAATTAAATTATGGAACTTGAACGAGGTTTTAGCTCTCGTGGCTAGAAATGTGATATTATTTATCGTATCATTATACTCTTACATTTGTAAAGAGATTATTAAACTAGAATTATATTTTTAATCAACTGGCACATTACATATTCAAATCTATCCATAACAATATTTTGTGAAGTAACTCATATTTATTATTTTATGTTTGCCTCAACTAACATTTTATATCATTTGACCTGTTTGTTATGCAAAATTTTTGTTAATACCTATTGCCCAATTAATATAAAAAGTCTAAAGTTATATAATAAAAATAGGTTGAGTTTATAATATTATAAAATTTCTTACTTAATAATAATTTTATATCTCGAGCATTCACTTATTTGAAACACTGTCAACTTATTGCGTGTGTTGCATTTATTAATACATATGCATACATCTTTTCATTGATTTTTTTACAAAAAACCTTTGATACATAGGGGCAGGAGACGACATTGAAGTTGTGAACATATATTAGATATTTACAAAATGTTAAAAATCAATATATTATTTATCTCTGTGAATACAATGATATATTGAAATCCGTATAATGTGACATTGATTGTGATTTAAATAGCTCATTTTGAAGTTCTAACGCCAATTCTGGTTTTTTGTAATAGTAATAGGTACCTAACTAATAATTAAGACATTCAATAATTAAATTTCTTAGATTTCAAGATCAATTTATTTGAAAAAAAAACAATACAATATATTTTTCTAATTTAGGTAAAATGCAAAATAGACAGCTGTCAATACGCATTAAGTTTATGTTCGATGCGATACTGACATACGAAAATAAATAAATAATTATAATAGTTTTAGCTTTTATCGTTAAATAATTTTGTTAATATAAAACTAAACTTTATAATTACAATTATTACAGTTTGTGCTGTGCTATATTGGTACCCGAAAATAATTTTTATATTATAATTGTATAATTATTTCAATAAGAGTAACCAATTTGAATCCATCAAGTCGTGTAAAAATATATGAAGAAAGAGACCAATACATTTTCCTCTTAAATAACAACTGAGATTTTTTTCCAAGTGTCTTCAAACTCATGTTTGTCGTGGTATCTTGATCTTTCATGGTTCACGTTTTTTTAATAAAGAAGTCAGAACAGACAAAAATAACTTTGTTTAAATCTCGTTTCGGGATAATCGCTCGTGGCTTTGACATCTTCGCTCGATGGACCAAAGGAAGAGAGACCTGTTTTGTCTCTTTTGATACCGCTCACGTGACGTACGCTTTGTGACTATTGATGCGGCCGATTTCCATAATCCTCAATTTTTAAAAAGAGAACCTACGTGTTGAGAAAATCAAAATGAGATATCCCGCTCGATATATCACGCTCGCAGCTAGCTGACAGTTCATAGCTTTCGAAAAATACTGTCTACGTTCATACAACATACAAGATGTAACAAGGTAGTTTTCAATAATTTACAGTTAGATTGTAGCCTAAATTATGAGTTGAAAATGTTCGAGCAATAATGACCTTATATTATAAGTGACTTCAAAGTTTGCGTTTTTCAATATTTATGATTTATCTTCTGTAAAACGCTGGACTATCATAAAAGTAACTGTCATCGCATTTAATCATATATTTTTTTTGAAAATTTGAGTAAATTCATTTAACTTGCAATAAAAATAGTGAATTTTTAATATATGCATGCGTTTTGCATGCGTAGTATGGGTGCTTGTATTAAAATATCTGATATGTGCATTTTTATACACGATTCCAAAGCAATGTTTTATTTTTAAAAGTAGTTTTTCAAATAATAATTTATTTTAAAGCTTCTCAATTACTACATCCAATATATATTATGATATACCTACACATTATATGTTTGCATTAGGCTCCTTAGACCTCCAAACTTCCGCAGTAATTTTATATTTCGCTTACTCTCGTAAACTTGTTATTTTGCAAAACAACCCACAATTGTTTCTTAGTTCCCTCAAAAATTTAAGTTTCTTCTAATGTCACAAAAATCTTATGTTCAAAAATTTAACTAATAAATTTCGCACTAGGACTATTTATAGAATCATTAACGATCTGCTAATAGTTTTTAGGTTAAAAATAAGAATAAATTAAATAAACTATTCAAAAATCCTCACCATTCTCAAAATGTCAGTAACTTGCCTCATTTTCTAATTAGATAATTTGTTTCATTCACAGGCATACAGGTGCAGTCTTTAGGTAAAGGAATGGCGAAACAAAATGAATGAGTTAGTAATTTTTGTAAAGTATGTACTTCATTAAAGAAGCAGAAATTAATTTCTGCTTTAACATTTCTTAATAAGTGGATGCTCAACAAAGATCTGACAACAAAACAACAAACGCTGAACTAAATTACTTAATTAAACATGCAGATTCGCTCATACAAGAAAGATTTCTGCAAATTTCTTAATCCGTTGAATTTCATTTTCTGATTGCTTACTACGAATCTGGATGTTTACCAATGCCGATAAAGTTATAATTATAAATTGTGATAATTATGGATGCCATCGTGGTTTTTACCGACACCGAAAATGCTAATAATCGACATTCAGTATATTGGAATCAATACTAATGTTTAAAATAATGATTTTTTGGTCGCGAATGAAAATACTGGTTAAACTCTTGTATTTGTGTATGAAATATATAAACTTGTGTATGAAATATATATTTATCTCATATATATTTGTCTCAGTTTATCAATACCAGTTCCCTTCAGATAGGAGAAAGATAGATTAGAGTTTTGATGATGACATTGAAAATATTACCTGTATGAAGATAATTAATGCACCTTTTAAAATGAGAAATTTTGAGCCATGTATCCACAAATCAGTCGATATAAATTTCTCCAAAAAATGATCGAGTAACAGAAAGAATATTTAAAATTTAACAAAAGGAAATAAAGTAAAGGTAACACCTAATTCGTAATTCAAAAAAATTGACATCTAAATGACATTGTAAGTTCACACGTGATTATATATTTATTTTCAAATTAATAAATATATTTATTTACAAATTCAAATTATTAATAATAAAAAATGAAGACCCAAAAATATTATTTATATAAGTAGTATTGAAAGTTGATTTTACTTTTAATGGAGATCAATCATTATCCGAAATACTTTTATCTTTCAAAAGATTTTCATTTCGAAATTTCTATACGCACCTGACCCGATAATAGTCTGGTGAGTAATTATATATTTAGAATTATATACATCAGAAATTATATATTCAGAAATAAAACAGAAATATAACACAGTTAACCCAAAATTAATAAAAACTTTAATAGTAAAAAATCATAAATAAAAAAAAGAAATAAATAAAAACTTTTAATGAAATTATTTTTCAAGGGCTAAAAAATACAATGCTTTCTTAAAATTAACTATGGATAAAATAATATATATATTAACATTTTTTTAAATTTAAAATTAAAAAAAAAAACCTAACTGATATTTTACAATTTTGAAAGTACTATAACTGATAATGAAAATGACGTTAGGATTCAAAATATTCATGGTGATCTGGAATAAGCTCTGCAAATATCACGACGCTAAAGTGCACCGTTCTAGAGTTTTTTCTGCTTTGTACAAAGAAATTTTCATAACTAAGGTAGGAGATACAGAATGAATAAAGGGATTTACAAGTTTACATATCGAGCCCTTCTCGGCCAAAGATGGTAAGCATAAAAAAATTATTTAGTATTCCCCTATATGGTTAATAGATGCAATTCACACTCAAATTCAAACTGTATGATTATTAGTTATTAATATTTTCATGCTTACGACATTTGCCAGAAAAGGTTCCATATGTAAATATTAAGAACTTTTAAATGACTTTTAGACTTTTAAATGCCTAATTCATTTATCATAATGCTGTCGTTTTATTTTCTAAACTTGTTACGTATTGGTACAACGCACTGGATTGCGAACGAATATATATATAGTTCTTATATAATACACGTAACACAATAACACATTTTCTTCCCTCTCTAGAGGTAATTCGCTGAATTTATACCAAACTTCGGTGTAAAATAAGGCACCCAAAATGGAATCCCTTTGATCAAATATTGACGGCTTACATCACGTGATTTTAACATTCCCTTCGCTTTAAATATGCATGGTATTGATTTGCACAGCTTTGTTTGAGTATGTAGTACAAGTGGAATATTATTTATGAACATTCTAACAGCCTACCTAGGTACGCAGGTGTTTTGGAATGCTCTAACAAAAGTAGCTACTAAATTTTAGAAGTCTATTTTTGCAAAATAAAATTATATAAACTTTTAATATAGATATGTTTTATTTTAACTACGTAATACACGCACACACAATATGAGTTATTAATTACTACTATAGTTTCGAGAGGAGCAGTCCCTCTCATCATCAGGTATTGATAATAACTAACTTAAATATAACATTTATCAATCTAATCGTCGGTTGGTCAAGGGAGCGCGCGGTGGGGAGGGGATTTTTTTTGACAAAAAGCTCTAGGATTAGACCTACCTACGGACTGACCTATCTGATTAGATTCATAAATGTTGTATTTAAGTTAGTTATTATCTATACTTAATCACGAGAAGGACTGCTTCTCCGAAACTACAGTAGTAATTAACTCATATTTTGTGTGTATTACAAAGCTAAAATAAAATATATTATAAATTATAATGTAACCACGTAGTATCTGATAATCGGATAATCGTATGAAATATTCAATACTCGTTGTTTATTCTCATGAATGTCGAAAAATATGCACAAAAAACTTTTCTTGCATTATAATATTAACCATTCATTTATTGTATTTACATTGTTATAATTTGTTAATTTTATCAAATTTAACGCATTAAAAAAACCTCTTGTTTATTCCTAACACCCACCAATTACGTGTATCCTTACCTATAAAACTTAATGTCTGTCTGTTCTCTATATAAATCTCCACCGTTTGACCGACCTAACATAAATTTTGTTTATTAATACTTATTTTTCAGTACCCGGCGTGTAACATATAATACATTTCCCTCCTTTTTCTTTACCCCACCTTCTTCCCCTTTGACATATTTAAATTTTGCATAGTCATTCTTTAGGAGCCAGCGGAAAACATAGGCGATATTTCCTGTCTCCCACCTTATCCCACCCCCCCCTATGTTCTATTCAAATCTGTACCGTTTGACAGATATGACCCAAAACTAAAGCACCGGGCAACGCCCGCTGGTCAATTTATATGTTTGTCGAATCTATAAAAATATTTAGATAATTTTTTATAAACGTCTGAAATATCCTTAAAAAATTGTTATCTTTTAGATTACAATTTTTAAGGTTGAACAAATTAATGTACGTATTAATTTGTTCAATTTTCAATTTACATAGAATAAATACACAGTAATTGAATAAATTATTAACATTAAATAATTGAATAGAAAAGTAATTAAATAAATAAATATCTGTAATCTAGCGGGGATATTCGGAATTAATCTGGAGACAAAAATACACACACACAGACGTGCTTATAAAAAGCATGTTTACTATGTTTATTTTAACATTAAACATTTATCTACTAAAAAAAAAATGTTATTTCTTACCAATGAATGCTTGATAAGTTTAAAAAATATTAAAATTTTTATAAATACGGGTCAATTGTTCAGTTAAATGTAATTCAGTTTTCTATTTTAACATTAATAATAATTTGATCATTAACATCATTAAATATTTTATAGCTGTACACAGCGTCTCTTAATGTTATGAGCTACATATTGTTTGTAATGTCCAAAGGTTAATTTACCCCATACACCAGATCCTCTCACGCAATAAACGTAGCGGCTGTAACGAATTGAGTGTACACAATTGAATGCATTAATTACGGGGTGCGTATTTTCTGTAGCATGTACTTTGATATTTTAATGTACGAGCCGATCGCGCGGCAGAATTTCACGATGTATTTTATACTAATCAATAAAGATCAGCAATTGAAAACTAAATTACTACACTTTGATGATCAACTGGCGTAAAATGATTAATCACTGAAAATGAAATTTCGAAAACGTTGAATATTTTAGCGATTTAATCATGTTACGCGCTAAGTACATGAAAGTGAGCCGATTACAAACGCCATCACAGTTTTGAATCGGTAGAATAGTTTTAATATCTGGGGCATGACATAGAATGGTGATATCTAACAATAAATAAATGAATTATAAAATCAAGACACAATAATTGTTTTCTGCTTTACGGAAATTGTTTTTATCGAAGTGGTTGTCACAGAATTTAAAGATGAAACTATAAACATTGCGCTCCTGAGATAATGATGTAATTTTTGCGGACTTCTTGCCTTTGCGGCATCGGGATGAAAATGATTTACATAGGTGTGAAATTTTATCTCTTACTTTTGCGCGGGAAAACAATTCTCAGGTCTTCGAAAATAAATCTTGCGCGAGATTAACGTCCAGATACGAGATATCTTAAATGAATAATGAAAAAGGTTAAGGAACTTGGGCGTTCGGGATCATTATTCCGCTCCAAATATCCTGAGGAAGGTGAAAGTGAGGAGGCTACAGATAGTAGAAGTCGTAGCGAGAGTCCCATCCAGTAGATAGTCTCGTATTATGCACAAAACCATTGTGCGAGCCAACAAGATCAAGTCCGAAGGAAACACCAAAGCGAAGATAGGCGAATATCGTTAAAATACCTAATCCTGTAACTTATAGTCAAGTGCCTTACCACTGGATTAAACAAGAACGCATTTTTTAATCCAAACATTAATTATTAATATAAATACTTTATTTGAAAAAAATTTAAGTACAGGATAACGACCTTTTATCTATAAATTACCTATTTTGTTGAGAGTAGAGAGAGGTTTTTTAATAACATTGATAAATTACTTCCAAAATCTTAAGATTAAAATAAATACATGTTAGTAAGTTGATGAATTATTTATGTTTGCAGACTGAACTAAGCTTGATAATATTTTATATTTGGTTAAGTTTTTCACTAGAATTTGTTTAAAATTTATATAATTTATCAAATCTATAACATATTTGAAATACAGAATGCAAAAGATTGGTTTAATATGAAACCAATCCTCGTGCTTCGGAAAAAAGATATGTGGATCAAAAAAATCTTAGTTTTTATACCAACTGTATAGACTAAGAGCCAACGATCGCCGGACCTTAACTCCCGATTGCACGGGTATTGCTTCCACGTTTTCACTAAAGGATTACTTTTCTTATGTATAGGGGATGAAAGATCCCTTAGATGGGTCTGGCTGCTCAGTTAATATTGTTAAATATTCGCCTGAATAGCGTATATAAAATTCAGATGTGTTACTATAACGTAAATACCATGTTTGCTTATAGAACCTTTAAGTGTCTGACAGAAGTGATAACCCGAAAAAGCGTCTGGTGTTCGTAGTATTTTCCCGTTTAACATATTAAAAAATCATATTTGTTATTTTAACGTTTTTCTTGTATATTTTTTGTCCCCATATTACCTGTTACCTGTGGCCAAAATACCCCTTACTCAAATTTCGTAACATCCAAATCTTCTTGCTATAAGGTAAATCTACAGAAAATATTTTGGGTATGATACTTAACTGCAAATCTAGCGGTCGCTGACTCCTACTACAAGTAGGGCACCACCTAATGACATATTTTGAATCATCATAATTGAAAATGTGATTTTCGAAAAAATATTATCCTTCTATTATATTATATGCATTATTATATTATATACTAATGATATGGAAACCAATTCTTTGAATCTGGTTATCTTCCCATGTTCTCTCGTCAAATCGAACCAATGTCTTGAACTTACAAATAATTGTTATAAATTATTTTCAAACTAACTAAATACTATATATGCTTGCGCAACATAAATCACATTTTATAATGACTGTAAAAACAAGAATAAACCTATTTTCGTGGAATAATTTGGAGTAATTACTGCGAATAAATTTTATTTTACTGTGTTTTGTGGCATTCTCTAATGAATATTAATTGCTTGCTTGTATTTTATTCATAAAAATAGAAAAATATTAACTTTTATACATTTTTGCCCACTGACCGGTAGGTAGATAATAAGGAAAATGTGGTAATAAATATTTTTATAAATTTGTTGTTTTTCTGATTTTTATTTTATACAGTAACACAATTCATAGTTCAAGCTAGATCTTAACTAAGTTCTGTTTTTGAATGCCTGTCAGCAGATCTATAAATTTCCTCAAAATAAATTTGAATATTAATAATCTACTGAAATGAATTTCCTTATTTAAAAGTACAAATATCTTCAGTATACTAAAACTGGGAAGGATAATAATTTAATGTCTAAGCTTGAATCCTGATTAAAATATAGTTGTAATTTTGTGAAATTAATTATTATATCCAACCACAAAGTGTAAACATAAAAAATCTCATTTTGTTAATACAAAACCAATTAATTATTTCTACTTATTATTTTATTATAATAGCAAATTGTCTTTATTGTAACTTTCATAATAAAACAAAAAATATACTTTGTATAAAATCAAAGTTATAAATGTGTTAATAGCAAAATAAATATTACAATTAGCAAATTCTTTTACAAATAGTAACCTTTTATATTTTTCATACATTTATTTTTTATTTTTTATTCAAGTCCCATGTATTTTTTTTTGTTAATTAATTTAATATCCTTAATTTATTTATTTAAAATAAACTTCCAATTTTAATTTAAAGTTGGTTGAGTTACTTAACTTTTAAATTTGTTTTCATATTTATTTCTTATTTGTTATTGAACTCTAATGTATTTATTTAATGTCTATACTTCTAATTTTAATGTAAAGTACCTACGGTGTCCTGTTGATAGGACCATTGTTCCCAAAACATGTTAATTATTGAATAAAAAGTGATTTTTTAATGTATCTTCGTGTACTGGGGCCTCACACGAATTTCGTATTTGCTCTCGATTTTGCTAAATTTAACGTAAACTTATTAAATCATTTTGCAAAACCCATAGTTAAACAGGTTTTTAATCAATTTTATTATGATAGATCCAATTACTTTGGAAGCATTTCCATAAAAAAATATAAAATTGTTATAACATCATAAAAAATTATATACATATTTATATTATACCTGAAACACTATCATCACTTTATCTGTATTCACCCTGATTTTGGACCCTGCAATGGGATACACAGAACATAATTTCTCCAATCTTGTTAATGATCAGAAAAACAATGAGAAAAAACAACTTAAAAACTGATTTAACTTAATAATACCTACCTACATTAAAAAGAATATTGCTTTTTTTCCACTTTAAATAAATAGTGGTATCATTACCAGCTGTGAAATCCGTATACTATATCACGGGAAAAACGATATCATAGTCCCTTCAAATATTTGAATGAACATAATATGTTCATATTATGTGAGGTATAAAAAGTACAAAAAAAAAGGAAGCAATATTGTCTTGTGGTTAGGACTCTCGCCTCGTGATCCAAAGGTCGCAGGTTCGAATCTCGCTCCAGACAAGCAAGTTAGTCCTATTTTCATAGCACAAGCATTTAGCTTAATTTGAAAATAGTAAGAATATTGATGTGACATGAATTCCGTGTTCGCATCTCTATTTAAAAAAAAAAAAATATCCAAAAAAAAATATCCAAAAAAAAATTTTTTGAATGCGGTCACCGAGGATTACCAATTTAGAATGTAATAGAACGGAATTCAGTCTATGTTTTAAGTATACAATACTTCCAAAATCATGTTTTCTATGCATGTACAGGTATGTATCCTATAAAATCTCGAATTCAGTAAATTATTAATAGTAAATTAACATATTAAATAAGTAATCCTCGATGAATGCATTAAATTTTTTTTGGATATTGCTGCCTTTGCTTTGGGCATGTTGAGGGAATGAGTGAGGCAAGAATGGTAAGAAATGTATATAACCCAAGTGTTGACGTTGCCAGAAAGAAAAGGTGACTGTGAAAGATGTGTGAAGACTATCAGATTAACCAGATGCTGGAAAATGGTCCCGTTAACAACCGTCAAGCTTACATGCAAATATGTATGAATGTGGATGAGGTGAGCATTTTATGTCAGAACAGAAGAAAATAGCGCTCTTTCCTCTCTGCTTACTGCATGATGGTAAGTAAGTAAGTAAGCGGCCTTTTCTTTTACACCCCTCATATTTAAAATATTAAAAAAAAGGTAATGTGTGGCTGATTTTACGGTGGAATTGGTGGTCAGCTCATAAAGGTCATAAGCTATATAAAGCTACCCTATAAAGACTTATAAATAGCTTCATCTTTGTGAGACTTATATAATACGTCTTAAGTTTTTTAAATGCGCCAAATTCTCCGAATTTGCGAAAAACGAATGACGCTTTTTGACTCCCTTTATAAATGAAAATCTTTTAAAAAATACTACCTTGGTGGTAGTACTGAAACACAGGCTCAATATCGGTAACATATATGGACCAAATATTGTCCGTGGACCAGCTAATTAAGTTTTCAATTTGTTTTAAATCATTTTGTTAAATAAAAAGCGGTTTTCAAGTTTTGCAGCGAATGGAAAGAACGTGTAACGATATTGGCCTATTCAAATAGACATTGCTGAAAAAAATATACGAAAATATCTATCTGCTAAAGTTTATAATAAAGAGAAGCTTCACAACCCGTTAAATACTCTATAATTAAATATTTGCCGGATAAGTAGGTGCGGGCGAGCTTTATTATTTCTGCACGCGGGCGTGTAAAGCAGGCTTTATGTTATTTTGCTTTAACGAGATGGACCAATCACAGATGCGCCGTTAGCACCGAATCTGACCAATGAGAATGGTTCTGAGAGTTGGACTTTGACTTTTACACGCAAGTTGGAATCAAAAATGGCGGGACATAGGGACTATTTTTAGGTGATAGAAATTAGAAAGCGGCACTTGGTTTTTCAGCTTGGAGGTCGGCCGAGGCTTTGTCGAGGAGAGTCCGAAATAAGGAAGATAATTAAACTGGACCGAGGAAAAAGCCGGAGGTTGATAATAATTCAAAGGAGAATTGGAACAGTGAACAGATAAGCATTTCCAATATTATTTATTTCTATTGCCTTTTATGTGTATTATATTTGGAACCTTATATTGATAATGATAATTCATAGTTTTGCGGCTGTGATAATCCAGCGGGCGTTCTTTCATAATACTTATGTAACTTTCAAATATGCAAAGGAATTTTATGTTATCTATGCTGCCGACTGAATACATGGATTTCTATATGATTTGTATTGTTTTGGGAATGATTGGGATCGGAGTATTTATGGGGTTTTGATATCACGATTGTCAGTGTGATATAAATTCAAATCGTACGAGAAATTTCCTACAAATTATATATTTTAAAAATGCATCTGGATTTTATATTTATTTTATTAAAACATGAATGTGTGGTTTATTTGAACTCGTTACATGTTTGTATTGCGTATCATTAGGCAATCGTTTTAAACACGATTTATTCCTATCAAGTTCTTATAAAAACGTATTTCGAATTGTACATATTGTATAGAAATAATTAATTTAGATACAGCCGGTCTTCAGCTGGGGAACACATTTATATTTTCTATTACGGTTAATTATTTTTACTATCGGGCTGTATTCGGAGGAGTTGTGCGTATTCAATGTCGCGGTTGCTTGTCTGATCTTGTTTCAATTAGTACGAGAATTTAATTATGTGTTTTTGATATCACGATTGTAAGCGTGATATAAATTCAAATCGTACGAGAAATTTCCTCCAAATAATATATTTTAAAAATGCATCTGGATTTTATATTTATTTTATTAAAACATGAATGTGTGGTTTATTTGAACTCGTTACATGTTTGTATTGCGTATCATTAGGCAATCGTTTAAACACGATTTGTTCCTATCAAGTTCTTATAAAGACGTATTACGAATTGAATATATTGTATCTATTTAGATTAAGCCGCATTTATTAATTCTAGAAAGGGTTTTCTGCTTCAGGTCAAGGTCAGCCTGGCATATGAATAAAAATTGTTATACTACCGCCGTCTATCGAACTCAAACATGACTGTAATAATAATTATCTTTCGATATATTGCGATTTATGGGGAAGGATTTGTTCAGGGGTAGTTAACCTTCGGTCTTCCGTAATCGCGATAGTTATTCATATGACATTGTTTTTATTCATTCAATATTAGATATTTGAAATGTTTTCTACAACATATTCCATTATTGTGGGTCGTTTGCGGTTAGATCAGGGGTAGTTGACCTTCGGTCTTCCGTAGCCGTGATAGTTATTCATATGACATTGTTTTTATTCATTCAATATTAGATATTTGAAATGTTTTCTACAACATATTCCATTATTGTGGGTCGTTTGCGGTTAGATCAGGGGTAGTTAACCTTCGGTCTTCCGTAGCCGTGATAGTTATTCATATGACATTGTTTTTATTCATTCAATATTAGATATTTGAAATGTTTTCTACAACATTTTCCATTATTGTGTGCAGTTCGCGGTTTGTTCAGGGGTAGTTAACCTTCGGTCTTCCGTGATCACGTTATTTACTTATATGACAGATTGCTTTGTTTTGTTCGTTTAATATAAGTAATATCATATTTTTATGAGTTACCGTAATTATTTATCTATATGATTTTATTATTGAGAGTGATGCAACGAATACTACTTTCATGAATACGAATATCAGGCCTACTATTCGGTGAATACGAATGCGAATATTTCCACCAAGGTGGGGGAACTTGAACATACTTGTAAATATAATAACCTTGATGCAACGAATACTACCTTCATGAATACGAATATCAGGCCTACTATTCGGTGAATACGAATGCGAATATTTCCACCAAGGTGGGGGAACTTGAACATACTTGTAAATATAATAACCTTGATGCAACGAATACTACCTTCATGAATACGAATATCACGCCTACTATTCGGTGAATACGAATGCGAATATTTCCACCAAGGTGGGGGGAGAACGCAAGCATACTTGTAATTGTATTGTTTATGTCTGCTTGTGATATCACTATACGGCGTAGATGAACTAGTTTGAAAGGGCTTATGTTCTGTATGTGCTTGGCGTAGAGGGAATAGTCTTCTTGTTTCTAGGATCCTATACAGGTTTACAGGTGCTGATATTGAAATATATATACAAGGAAAACACTATTTTGGGAACCATTAACTGGATGGCAGATATTGAAGCACACATACACACAAGGAGGACGTTATGTTAAATACATGACTGGAAAGTTGTTATTGGAAAACACAGGCGTCCAGTCGGCGGGACGCAAGCATACTTGTAATTATATTGTTTATGTCTGCATGTGATGTCACTGTACGGCGTAGATGAACTAGTTTGAAGGGGTTTATGTCCTGTATGTGCTCGGCGTAGAGGGAATAGTTTTCTTGTTTCTAGGATCTAATACAGTTCTACAGGTGCGGATATTGAAATATATATACAAGGAAAACACTATTTTGGGAATCACTAACTGGATGACAGATATTGCAGCACACATACACACAAGGAGGACGTTATGTTAAATACATGACTGGAAAGTTGTTATTGGAAAACACAGGCGTCCAGTCGGCGGGACGCAAGCATACTTGTAATTATATTGTTTATGTCTGCATGTGATATCACTGTACGGCGTAGATGAACTAGTTTGAAGGGGTTTATGTCCTGTATGTGCTCGGCGTAGAGGGAATAGTTTTCTTGTTTCTAGGATCTAATACAGTTTTACAGGTGCTGATATTGAAATATATATATATACAAGGAAAACACTATTTTGGGAATCACTAACTGGATGACAGATATTGCAGCACACATACACACAAGGAGGACGTTATGTTAAATACATGACTGGAAAGTTGTTATTGGAAAACACAGGCGCCACTAGAGGATATGGGCAGTTTGCAGAGAACTTCAACTTCTGTCAGTTAAGGACCTTTTACTATTACTATTCTTTCGCCTTTTTGCTTAACCGTGGATGAACTAGATTGAAGGGGTTTATGTTCTGTATGTGCTCGGCGTAGAGGGAATAGTTTTCTTGTTTCCAGGATCTAATACAGTTTTACAGGCGCTGATATTAAAATATATATATACAAGGGAAGTGAAGGGCTACACAGGCGCTGGTAATTGCTCAATTTTGGAGAGGACCCGTTATATTACTTCGGATCAGGATGCCATCTCAGAAGCAGACCAACTACAGAAATAAGATAAGAACCTTTAATATTATTTATTCCTGATGTTTTCTTATGTGTATTAAATGGAATGTTCGTGCTACATAATTTGTCATGGTCACATAATCACTATTCATTTCATTACGTGGGTTCAGAGCCCGACGGTAACGGACGCGGTAACAAATTAGTACTGATGTCGGGACGTAACGTCGGAATTATATCTTAATTATCTAGGATAGAATCTAATTATTTAGGATAGAAGCGAGGTCATCATACGTGCATTCTGCATTTCAAACGTTTTACTAACATATATAAATACATATTATTGCGTTTTACAAATTGAATAGGATCGCGGGAAATAGGCATTTCGTCCGGTTGTGCAATATTAACTTCCAACGTAGCATAATGCGATCTTATCAACGGCGCTAGACTCTTAAGGTTAGGCACGCGGGGATTATAAATGGGATAATGAACGTGAACCGAATGGGGAGTTCGTCTCCTCTGGTCGGGGGGCGAGAGGCCGTTGCGTCTTTTACGCCCCGTGATCTGGAGAGGCTGAATTTCGATTATGATGAAGACGAAGGGAGATCTACTCGCGTGGCAAGACAGGGTCGAATGTCGGAGCGCGCGTTCTCGGCTATGGAGTCTGATTAGGTTAGAGAGACATCTTAGATTTGGGACTAGGTAGGGCCATCTTAACTGTATCTACCCGGTTAAGACAGGGTTTTAAAGCCAAGAATTACAGGATGGTCTGAAGGTCCTGGAGCGGCGACCCTCAAAGATCTAAGGGGAAGAACCTCTCACGTCTTTTCGGGCCCCTTGGTGCGACGAGCTCGGGCTCTGGTTATGAATGTATGTGAATGTAATAACTCCGTACTCAAGGACGAGATAGGACGTTCCTCATGAACGAGAAATTATAAGATGCAGGTAGCAGTTCGACGATCAATACTTATGCTCGGGACCGCTTTAATGAACGAGATCTGTCAGCAGTGTAACAATCAACTTTTATGATCGGGACCGCATTCAGGAGCGCGATGGCATTACTAACACCATCATTCTCATCATTCACCACCTTTTCTAACTTGCTGTATACAGAGACCTTCGGGGTTCTCCCTTCCCGGCCAGCGAGAAACATATCAGGAATTACACAATCAACTGTAATAATCATGCTGATTTACCATCATTTTAATATCTCTAGTCAATAAGACTACACCGTGGGATCAATCACATCAACTATAATTGGCGATGCTAACATGGCTCTGACTGACGCGCTCAAGGAAGAGTCTTTTCCAGTCACCCAGTTGGTTCATTCAGCCCTTTAATCAGCAGTAAACATCATAATAATCCGGCTCAAGTAGCCGCAACGTGGGATCCTCACCATTATACACCAGTCAATTAGACTGCCCCGCGGGACAATATACAAACCTTAATATCAGACGCGGGATTTCTTCCTGATATGTTTGTCGCCGGAGAGCGAGGACTTCGGAGGATTCCAGCAGGAGCAATAGAGTCTCGGCTTGATCTTGGTCTGCAGCTTAGTGTGGGAGGTTATGTCTAAACAGGAGTTAACCACCGGATGCGGCGATGCTTTGGGGCCGCATCCCCCTCCCCCCTACAGGGGGGGGGGGCATCTAGAATCCACGTTTGAACAGAAGTGGTTAGACACTTCTTAAATTTTACTTACAAAACTGTATCTTCCATTCCCTTAGAATTTCGGGCTGTGATAATGTCAGACAAAGCTTGCCCTGAGCCTCTGTTGCGCCTAGTTGTTATAAATATGTTTGTCTTCCCCCACTATGCACTATGAACAGATTGAGCAGATCGGACAACGTGGGACGCGCTATTGGTAGGTTTCTTACTTGTGTTTTTGAATATAACGTATGCTATTATATCTTGTAAATCTGTCATAAATGGGTGCCGCATGTGGTTGTGCTGACACTGTTCTAAGCTGCTATTATGAGATGTTGATAATCAAAGCGGGCGGAATCTTTAGCGTATGCCGTTAACTTGGCAACGATTGTATTGTTTTATATTTCAGTATTTTAACCCCGGTGGTATTATAGTTATGGCGGTACAATGTAAGGGAGTTTTGCTACTAGCGTTTATTCCTCGGCTACGCCGCATATAATTGGCTTTTAGGCCAACTCCGGACGTGGACGATATCGGCTATCTCTCATATAGGCGAAACTGTAGAATTCTAGAGCGGTTTCTAGAAGGACGAGTACGGATTAGTTACGTGCGTTTGTTATTTCCATAGTTAGGTAAGAATTCGATCTATATTAGTCTAGTCGCGTTAATAAGAATACGAATCTCACCACATATCAAAAGAATTTTGGATAGCTACGGACACAACGGAGGGGGAATTTTCCTAACCACTAGATGGATCACGACTGGCCAATTTTGAAAATATAAATTCTTAACAAAAAAATAATAATATTAGCTTTCATGTAAATATACTTCCGAAGTTCTAAGTTCGACTTAAGTTTTTATCTAGAAGCTTAAAGCATAAAGTGTGTGCTTAAAAGTCACAAAAGTTGTAATAAAGCTCGATGCGGTAGCTTAAAGCCTCAAGCTTTGGGCTTTTTGTAAAACTTATATTATTAAACTTTATAGTTAGGTATTTAGTTTAGGTGTGCAGGTAGGTAGGTTACAAACGGACGAAGACGTAGTAAGAAGAAGTAGTAGAATAGCTCAAGAATCTCTACACAGAAGAATTGGAAGGGCTGAGAAAACAGAAGAAAATTTATATGCCAAAGTTATTCAGGAGAATTCGTATTTAAGCACGTACGTTGCGAGAATTGGCAGTTTTAAAGTAGTAAGCACACTAAGATATTGCCTCGTCGAAGACCACCTCTATTTGTCATATATTCTAATACATGAAACTAAAACTTATCTCAACTAAATGTTCATATTTATCGTGTCTCAATCCATGGATAAGGATCATTAGCTTCTAAATTTGTCACGAGATTGTGGTGGTGGGATACAAATCAAACTTTTGAAATTAATTAAATTTTTTATGTATCACCAATGTTATAGGACAGAAGTTTAATTGGAGCGCTTTTTTTACCACAATATATCGCACTAATTACTCGTCTATGGAATACTTCATACTTTCCAGAGTATTTACACGTCTGAATTATTTACTATTAAACAGTAGGTACTCTCTTAATTTATTGTCGCTGTCTCTTAATGCTGAATATCTCTTATAATCTCTTAATTAATTAGTAATAATTTATACGCTCGAGTTACAGAAACTGGAACTCGAGCGTATATTAGTGTATACTGGTTCTTTATTCAGCAGCATTCAACTGTCTCCAGTATTGCGATCCGTGGAGAATCAAGAAGTATCCGTGGAGAATCAAGAAGTATTTAAAAAGAGGCTAAAAATTCACTTCTTCAAGATACTACTTGTAAAGCGCCCTTGAAGCGTCTCTTACGCAAAAACGGCGCTAATAAATTAACATAACCATTACCTTTCTCCCAAAATATTCCAATTCTCCCGGGAACCTTTGATTATGTGCCATTTTCCTCGATTTTTTGAATCTCTAGACAATATTTAAATATTTACAAGTGGATTTGTGAAGTAAGGCTTTTTATAAACACTATG
>JADDOH010000762.1:0-22723 GCA_016648135.1 Agrypnia vestita | reverse complement strand
GTAAGCTGTCAGTTTGTCTCAGTTTTTTAGGTAGTTTGTTCCATAACTTTGGTCCAGCCACCGCGAAAGCACGATCACCGAAATTAGTTTTGTGGACGCGATTTACTTCAGCTAACCTATTTGTATTAGATGTTGATGCTGAGCGAAGTGTTAGTTGTCTATTATTTGCGGAGAATGGAATGGAGAATGGAAACTTTATTATCAATAGACATAGAACAAAGGGGCAAATAAAGATACTAACATTAAAAACCACCATGGCACAACATCACTATACATGGGACCTTTGTATAATAATAATTAGAACTTCAAAATGGTTTCTCTTATTGTACTTTAATTTGGCCTGTAAATACTCCTCCCATAATATCGAGCTATTGGCTCATATTATGCGGAGTATAATGTCATTTGAATGTAATATCATAGATTTAATTTATTTAAAAAAAACATCATCATATCTATGTACTCGCATGCAATAAAATTAAATAAATATCTCTTTATCTTTTTTCTTTAAATTAACTCATAAAATATCGCAAGTGGTTTGATTGTTTTCTGCGGCTTCAAAATTATAAATTATTGGCAACCAAAAATATTAATTGAAAACATCCAAGTGGGTTAAAGGTTTTCCACGCCTCAGATATTACTGTTTGAAGAAAGAAACGGACATTTGGTAGATTTTTTTATATTTTTTATAAGGTTCTATTCAGATTCAATTTAATATATTTAATATAAAGTATGTATGTACAATGTTATTGTTTACATTTATATTCTTGTTCCTCCTCACTAGGGGTTCCTGTACTGAGGCGGAGTAGAGAAAAAATGGAGAAATAATCCAACCTATAGACGACACTGGCCTTATACATACATATACACATATCTGCCTTGGAGCTTTTGAACTGGATAGAGCTGGCATAAAATCGAGATAAGTGAAGGAGGCTGCCTGAGGAAGCCAAGACCCCACGAGGGATTGTTGAGCCAAGAATGATGATGATGATGATAATATGAGTCATGTCTTCGTAAAATTAGATTAGAATTTTTTTTAAATTTTTTCTTAGTATTAGTTTAGAAAATCATAAAAAAATCTTTATAACGAGTCCTGTTCAAAAAAATATGAAATAAATAATTAAACAACGACGCACCTATTAGGTTTTTGTTCATTCAAATTTTTAGAAGCCATTTTCTCAATTCCATGTTTATGGGTTGGTCACTTTCTGCATAAGTACGTTCAATTAGTGTAAAATAAATTATAAAATTTATATTTCAGATGGGCTGGTAATTAATATCTAAAAATATAACAAAGATATTAAATACGAAAAAACTTATTTCAATCAAAATTTTTATTATAACGTAAGGCCTATAATAATACCTCGACCTCATTTCTGAAAAAAATGATAAAATGTAATTTCCAACGATAAAATATTTCTCAAATGTTTCTCTACGATTCAATGGACCCACTTATATTCTTAACTAGCTAAGAAATAATTATCTTTAACATCAGATATGAATGAATAAAAAAATTGATGAATAGTTTATACAATTACAATATATTTTCGATAAGACATATTCCTGATATAGTTAATTGATGAAAGGTATTTTTTTATATTAAAAATATTGTAAATCTACTAAATCCAATGCTAAATACTAATTTGTAAAAAGTTATCTTGTTATTAGATTAATCTTGAATATTACGCTTCAATCAAAAAGAATTGTAATCAACTCTTTTAAAATAGAGCAGAGAAATTTACAAATTATGAAAAAGTAATATATTTATGAAAAAAACATTTATGACATCAGAACAAATTAAGCTTTTTTTATTGCACTTAAGAAAAGAGCATATATCGAATTAATGAGAAATGAAAATTTTATTTTACTTATTTTATAGAAAAAGTTATGCGCACTTTCATCAAAGTATGCAAATAAATATATTTCATTTCATTTTTTGGGAACACAATTTTCCACTCGGCGGAGAGCTGGTCATCGGGAACTTTGATGACGGGACACAAACTCCATTAAAACATTGTGTACATTATTTTGAAAATATGTTTACACCTGCATGTTGACTACAAATAATTTCTTATTGCCATATTCGATATAATTTTAAAAATTTTGAGACAATTAGAATCTTTGAATAACTATTATTATTATTATTTTACACATCCTACTTCACAAATTATCAGTAATGTAAAGCGATTAGCTGACACTTAGTAAAAACGACTAAATTATGTTGTTGAACAATCACAATATTAATAAAACGTATACAGGGACAGAACAACATATATTTTTCGCACCAACATTAATTATATAAAGAGTTGCTCGATATATATTACAAGGTAAATACATCCCATCGTCCTTCAATAAACAGGGGTGAAACAATACATTTTTGTGAAAACTAAGCATTTATTATATATAATTTTATTAAAGTATCTATGTACGTTTATCAATATCAATAAATAAAGAGACATCCTTACAGTTTAAACACCATTGAGAAAAAAATTCACCAGAAAGAAATTAAAATAACTTAAAATAAATACATTTTTAAGTAAATCTTATGTAAATTATTAAAAAATGATTTTTAAATACAAAACATATGCGTAAATTAATAAAATAAAATATTTTATTATGTAAAAAATGAAAGAGTCAGCAAACTTCACAGAAAAATAGTAAAAATTTGGCAATTTATAATTAAAAAACAACCACTGTCTTAGAATCAACTGCGTATTAATTTATAAAGTATTCAAGTCAATAGTCAAAATTTATTGTGGAATACACATATACAAACTTTTTATTTCCCAGTCTATGTAGTTTAGGCAGTGAAGAGTTTATGTGGTAGTTTGTTCGCATATTATCGTAATAAAATATATACTTTAAAGTCTAAGTTAAGAGAGAAGATCGGGTTGTCAATTGATGTTTTTATATTTAAATGTATAGTCTTTTGATTTTTTTCCATCTAGTAAAAAAATAATTAAGCTTATTGAGTTATTTCAAAAGGATGTTCTCATTAATTGAAGAAATGGGTAGATTTCATTTTAAATTCACAAATCTTTATGATCAAAGAATTTATTTTTGTACCTATACAAGCTATAACCCGTCAAAAATGACGGAACATTGATTTGCGTCTTTGCACAGCCCTAGTATACATTTGTTATATCATTTTAGCGATCCACAGAAAGGTGGCCGTAGCAACATACGTGAAGCGGCCAGTTAGGGTTTGGTGTTCCGGGGTTTAAGCCCCACCTCCGGCCATTTTATTTGTTTTGTGATGTTACATAAAGTTACGGGGACAGACAGACAGAAGGACGGATGGACAGACAGACAAACAAACAAACAACTAAATTATTATATTTGATGTAAAAGTTATTAGTTTTTTGTTAATATGTGAAGGCAATTTTGCATGATATTGTAAAATATAAATGCCATACAAAATATTAATAATAAAAAAGGAAAAAAAATATTTATTCCTATGAATCAGTCAGTAACTTACCGTAAGTTTTTATGTATATGGTAAAAATTTTAATGTTTAAATTAAAAGAAAATACATAAATAACCTTAAGTAGGTACAATTAAGTTTTTGTATGTAAATTTCAGAAACACTTACTGAGGGTGTGATTAATTAAACCCGAATTTTTGCAGTGCAAAGCTTAATTTAGAAAAAATTAAAATAAATACATAATACTTCTAAGCTGACGTGGAATACAGAAAGTTAAATCTTCCAAATATTTATAATACTAGAGTACAGGACGTCTACTGTTTAATTCGCTTATCAAAAAATATTAATCGCACAACTCGAAAACGGGTCGCAAAGCGATCCAGTTAATCAAACTGGGAATGCAGCTGTGAAAACACTTTAAATATGGCCTTTTATTACTCCGACAAAACTGGTTGACAGCCAATAGATACTCCATTTTTGCATGATTTACTATGAATAACGCCACAACAGCGGTCACCATAAATCGTCGTCTATTGTTGCACCGGCATTATGGCGGTAAAACTAATACACTTTTGCTGTAATGACGTTTTACTTTGTTATTATAGAAGCATTTTGAAATTTTGCGCAACAATAACGTAAAAAGATGGCTTAACGAAAAATGCAATCGATAAGATACTGTCACGTGTCGTGGCTAGGGAGGAATGAATAAAAATACTGGAAATCAAATAGCGATTTATTAATTAATGATTAATCAACTATTAAATGTAAAAAGTCACTTAAATCGAATTAAACTAACCTTTAAATTACAATTTTTTGTAATAAATCACTCATAAATGAACGTTCTATTATCGCTGGGTAATACGTATTGAACATTCACTAGAACATTTCATCCAATTCTCACACCTAATATTTATTATATTTATTTTTTGGCAAATTGACACATCGCTCCATTATTTCGCTCGACATCGATCGCTTCATAATTCACGAATGGCCACCCTGGGCGTCGTCTTATTACTCGTGGTCGACTTTGCACTGTCGAACTGTCAAACACGACAACAGAACTCCCGCCGCGGCGTGGTTCCGTATTTATAGCTAAATTCTGTTATTTTCGTACTTTCTAAATTCTAGTATTGTGGAGAAGGTTCTCGGTTGTTCCAGGAATTTCTGTATGTTTTTAGAGTTTTCTTGTTGGAGGAAGGTTGTGAATAACCCTAGATTGTTAGGGGCCGTTCTCGATTCTTCAATAGTGTTGTTTCGAGTGACAAATTACCAGGGGTTCGGACTATGCGTTAATTGTTTTAAGCATCTCGTTACAATACTATAAATTCGCTCGTTTGGAGGTAGATAGAAATATTTAAATATCTTTTTTGCAATAATTTTGGTCGCCCTTGTAGCCCTGTTGGAATGATACCGAGGTTTATGTTTTGTTTTTTTTTTTCCTCAGTTTACTTCGGGCTTCATGTTTTGTTGAAATGTAAAAAAAAATAATTAAAGGATTTTTTTAAATTAACGTTATCCCTTCCTTTCCACGCGGAAAATATACAGAAAGGATAGAGTTCCATAATGTTCTGTCCTTCCGTGCCATTTTTACTACATACACATTCACACATTTTCTCAAGACCATTCTTCGATTGTTGAAATTACAACATTTTAAACTACCCTCCAATATGTAAATCTGATCATACTCAATACTACGCAGATGCCCTCTGTTGCCTTGAAAGCTCGCTTCATAGATTTTCCTTAGACTAACATAAACGTAAAAATCAAAAACATATGTCGAAATGCAAACTACGCATTTTGCAAGCTACTCCCATGTGTATTTAACACGTGGGAGAAAATAGTGTCAGTCTATAGAGTAATAATATTACCCACACTGCTTTATGGCTATGAAACAGCGGTATTATATAGCCACAACCTAAATTCCTTTGAGAAACACTTGAGTAAGATTCTAGGTACAAAATGTAAAGAGCGCAGAAAAAAGGGCATCCTGGAAGAGAAACCACGATTATGAAGTACCAACTACAGAGGCAGGTCATTGTGTGCATGTGGTTGGTATATCTCTTTCTATTTAAGAAAGACAATCGAATTAGTATGTGTAAGTCATGCATATAAGACACATTGTTTCGTTGTGTTGGTATTTATACCCGTAACTTATATTATATTATACAATTATTATAATACCAACACAAAGAAACAATGTGCGTTGTACGAACGGCTTACATATACTAATTCGATTGTATTTCTTAAATGGAAAGAGGTCTACACGGCTTCCTCATTCAATTATGTTTGAGCAGCTATCGTATGACAAAAAAAGACAGGGTGGGCCGAAAACAGATACAAATACACACTGAAACCTAAGCAGATGTGGGATGCTATTGGAATCTGGGAAATCGCGACCGATGACCAGGCGCAATGGTATCAAAAGGTGCACTGCGCTGGGGGAACAAGCGAATGAAATAGGACTAATGCAATTTCCGAGAAAATATGAAAGAAAATGAGGATCGACTATTCCTCAAAATGCCCCTGTCATTCGTCAGTTGAACGAATTTAAATATTTGCAGCAGCAATAAAATAGAATAAATAATTTAAATTTATTGTGTTATCTTTCTTTTCAGAGTAAATCGTCGTAGTTATTTATGATGCCATTTTGCGCATATATTGTTCTAGCCGCCACGCCGTTTTGCAATAGTTTATACGACCGATGCGGTCAGTACGGTCCTGCTGGTTGGTTGAAAAATATGTCAACTGAGAGACGATTGAGTAAAACCGATATGGAAACTTTTGTTCTTAGAACAGTCCTGGGTAAGCTGTGGGTACCATTCACTTCGCGAATATATCGATTAACTCCAGATCAAAATCTTATCGCATCCGAATTTCGTCGACACGAACCATAAGCTTGCTAGTGTAATGGTTATAGCCCTCGCTTAGTAATCCAGTGGTCAGTGGTTTGAGGACCATTCCGTGAGACCAGAAAATCATTCTTGCTTACAAAGAACAAACGTTTAGCTTTGTTTGATAATAGTTTAAATATTTTTGTGGTATCTTTATATTTTAAAATATGATAATAAAAAAATTTATCAAGAATTAAATGCTTACCGATATAATGAAAT
The DNA here is from genome assembly GCA_016648135.1 of Agrypnia vestita. Taxonomy (NCBI): domain Eukaryota; kingdom Metazoa; phylum Arthropoda; class Insecta; order Trichoptera; family Phryganeidae; genus Agrypnia; species Agrypnia vestita. The sequence continues at coordinate 16,192 of JADDOH010000762.1, read as the reverse complement.
AATGAAAATCGATGTTTATTTAGACATATTATTTATGTGTAAGCGTACACTTTTCATAAAAAAAATTGACGAATTTGGGATATAATTGACCACTCCGGTTCGCTAGATTCTATTTCCAGCCTAGCTACTCGAAAACAATTATTATATTATTAGAATATGTTCTACCTTTAGTTGAACTTATTCCAATAGTGTAATTCTTAACAGTAGCAGCTCTTCAGATTTCAAAGAATTCTACCACAAATTAAAAACCACTGTTTGAACTGTTGAAGAATTATTATATTAAAATAGATTTCAATATAATAATCCTGGAATATTTGTCATTTAATTTAATTTTTTTTTTAATCGATGAGTGATATTCGTGTGATTATTTTTTTATGGAAGGATGATATTATAAATCCTTCTGTATTAAAACTTCTACAAGGGATAAAGAAGTTAATGAACTCCGTCGTGGATTGCCTTAGCGCATTCTGAGTCGAGAATATATTTTACAAGTCAAACGACGTTTATTGCTTACAACAATAAATACCCCTGTAGAATTTTCTTTCAAACAGACGCGTCACCCTTCAGTAGAAAATTCATCACTTAAATAAAAAAAATATATAAATCTATTTTCATTGCCGTTTCCTTAAATAATATGGAGCGGGAATTAGGAAAGTCTAAAGATAAATATCTACAATATTTTCTTATTCTTTTTATATTTATTTTTTATTTATGCTTCAACAGGCTAAGAGGCCCAATTATAGAAGTGAAACTCAACACAGAACATCCAGGCTTGAGTAAAACACATGGATTAATTGTGACCTCACCGGGAAACGAATCCGGAACTCTCGATGTGAGAAGCCAGTGTCATACCCACGGGGCTACGGGGCCGCCACTCTTCTACTCGGTTAGGTTTATAAATAAGAGCAAACGAGCGTCAGACTTAAATTATAGTATTAAACTTGATACTTGAGTTCTGGGTATTTTTGTAGATAACGGGTATTTCAAGTAATAAAATGAGTAATTAAAACGTAAAAATACAAACAACAACAAAACGTAAAAATTACAATTTTTAATACGCTAAACGGGACAGTACTATGCATTCATATTTATCATTGCCAGACGCCTTGCAGCTCTATATATAATCATGTCATTTACGTTACAGTAACATATCTGAATTTTATATATTTTATTCGAGCCCTTATTTATCAATATTACCCGATACCTTATGTTTTAATGTTTTACTTATACATTTTTTTGAGGCTGTATTACCTGTTATCTGTCCCAACCCCTCAAACTAAAATGTCAGAATATCCAAACGTTCTTGCCTACTGTAGTGTGTATATACGGAAATTATTTCAGGTCTGATACTATAACTTAAGTCTGGCGGTCGCTGGCTACGGGATACGGGCTCCACTAGTCCCATCTGGTGTAATTATCAGAATTGCTGGCCGTAGCCTTCGCGTACACTGCGATTGCAATAGATTGATTCCTTGCACAACCCCGGGCTCCTCTGTTTAGTTCCAGGCAGTAACTTCATTATGAAGGGATTCACAGATAATCGTCTTGTCTTCACTACTCCTGGATTCTGTGTGCGTAACCAGCTAGATGATCTGCGAGCTACTTTGTCAATTTCCAGTCAGCGTAGATCCAAACGCATGGACTTTAAATAACTGAACATCTCTGATTATATTGTTTGAACACAGTAGAATATATAATTGATAAATTTGGCGCAAACATTGTAGAGAAAACTTATGATGATCATTAATTTGGGTGAAAAACATAAATTCTGTTACCCGTTACGAGAGTTTAACAGTAAGTTTCATTGACAAGTAAAATATTGAAATATCGAACCAAATTAATTTTATACATGCCCAACAAAAAATACGTTTTTTTAATAATTAACAGTAATAAGAAATTAATAAAAAAAATATATGAGAATAAAACCCAATAATTTTTACTTTCTTCAATTTCACCTGGAACCCATAATTTATTATCCTTCGGTCTAAAATCTCTGATCCACATTTTATCTCCAACATTAAAAGAAAAATAAAAAATTTCACCCAAATTTTTTTTTTTGACTTTCCCGACTTAGAACTTTTCACTTTATCTCTTGAGAACATTGCGTTTCCTTTTCTGACACCTCTTTACCTGGTTTCCAAGCATCAAACATTGACCTGATTTTTCTTCCCAATGGCATAACTGCTGGTTCTACAATTTAATTGGGTTTTTATTAAAAAATGTTTCAATTTATACCTAATTTTTAAAATTAAATCTTAACAACGTCCCATTTTCTGAGGGAAACGCCATAAAGGTTACTAGCTTGTGTAATAAACTACGATTAAAATTATCTCAAAAGACACCTATCCTTTTTCATAATTTTCAATTAATTTTATCAGTATTTAAAATTGTTTGTGAAGGCCATATCAGAAAAGCTTCGCAATTTTCCGGACACATTATCGAATGGAACCGATGTTTTTATTAGGAAATTGACACGTTGAGATAAATGACGTGGTTCCTTTCTGCACGGGTGCACTCGATCACGCTTGGATGCTCTCGTTTATGCAGTCAACCGATTACTAACAGTACAGTGAATTATAATTTTGTAACGACGTTAGGTTTTGTTGCAGGGACATCAATTTTGGCAGGAATTGGTTAATTAATTTACCACTAACAAATTGAACTGTTTGCAGTGCTAATGACGTGCAATGTACTCTCGCTGTAGAAGTAGAATAAGAGATTATTTTCGTAAATGGCAACTTATTGTTATAAAGAGAACATATATTTTAATAACAATAAAATAAAGAATAATTATTTTGTTAGTAATGAAAAGTAGTTTATTTGATTAAAAATATATTAATATAATTAATACATTGTTTTTCTTTTTTTTTATCGTTAAAAACAATTATTTACAGGAAGATTATTATTCAGGCAATTTCTCATTAAAACTAGACCTTTTTTAGGGAAATCGCCTCACATTATGAAAAATCAGTGGAAAAAACGTGCTACCTAAACAGATTGTATCGAAATAGGTTAAGGCTGGACATTGATTTTACAAGTATCAAATTCGAAATATTGCGTGACAGATTGTGCTCTTTCAAGATGATCTGAGACACTTTATCTAAATCCAATATCGTATAAACATCCTAGTTTGTTAATTTTGACGCATTTTTCGCTAGAGCGAAAGTTATGATATAAAGAGACGCCGATAAAATCCCACTTAAAAAATATAGAAGTATCATTACCAGCTACGAAATCTATGTATACTATGACATGGGAAGGACAAAATATGTCTCTTACCCATTCGAATATATGAATGAAACTGATTAAGAAAACATGTATATATAACTGAAAAAATTTGATAATGTGTGGATATTCTTACGGTAGCATTGGTGAACGTTGCATTATATAAAGCGATAGCTAGATGCAAACTTAAGTCAGTTCGTATTATTATAAACCCTGGGCCAGCTTTTAAAAACTTCCACATACGTTTCCCATGTAAATAGCTTCGTTTCTGTGAGACTTCTCTAATTTACCTGCATAATTTATAAAAAAAAAATTCACCGATATACACTTATATATAATTAAGTGTGAGAAAGTAATATAAATATTTGAACATAAAATACTACATAGCAAGGTAAAACAATACACTTCTTCAATAATTGCAAAAATAAAATATACCTTGTATCCTAACGGAGGGACCACTGCCCCCGAAATATGTTGATATTTCAACAAATTTGTAGTAAATATAAAGTGTATTTTTGTTAGTTAAAAATATGTCGATACACAATGCTAATAGTAAAAAAATATTTCAGCATCAAAGCGTACTCTGATAAGGAAACATCAAATTTAATATCCGCCCAAACGAGCGTAAATAAATGTAATGTTAAGGGAAGGCAGGGTAATACGATAAAGATGTGATCCCAGGGGTTGAATTTATTCTACTTTAAATAAATATTTTACATTAGTGTCTACATACATTCAAACAAACTCTACATTTCACAAATATATGGCCTATTTAAACATCATATTAGATTATTAAACTTAAGCATTTGCATATTGAATTATTCATGAACTGAATATACTTATATTGTTTTTTTATTATTTAAAGCCAGGTTCAAAAAAAAGATAAACAAAATGTAACTATCCAATCAGTTTTTCATGCTTCTGCAGTAGGTATTCACGTTTAGAAGTAGGTACCTACATATATAACATTTTTTCATAACTAATTAATACATAATTTACTTAAGTATATACATAATTTTTTTTTTTTAATAGAGATGCAAACATAGAATACGTACCTATCGCATCTACTTTCTTACTATTTTCAAAAGCTAAGCGAGTGTACTATGGAAAAAAGGGCTATCTTGTTAGTGTCCTGGAATGGAACATGAACCGTCGGCCACTGGATCACCCGGCGAGAGTCATAACCACAACAAGCTACTTGCTGCTGCTACTACTACTACTACTACTACTACTACTACTACTACTACTACTACCACTAATAATTACTATCGACGACTAGTACGACGTACCACTACCACTACACCGACCACTAGCACTCCCACTAGCAAGACCACGACCACTACAGTCTAAAGACCAAGACACTCCAACTACACACGGACCAACGACCACGGACCAATACCAATGACCACGACACGACCCACTACCACTACCACTACCACTACCACTACCACTACCACTACTACTACTACTACTACTACTACCACTACCACTACCACTACCACTACCACTACCACTACCACTACCACTACCACTACCACTACCACTACCACTACCACTACCACTACCACTACCACTACCACTACCACTACCACTACCACTACCACTACCACTACCACTACCACTACCACTACCAATACCACTACCACTACCACTACCACTACCACTACCATTACCACTACTACTACTACTACTACTACTACTACTACTACTACTACTACTACTACTACTACTACTACCACTACTACTACTACTACTACCACTATTACTACTATTAAAAATGATTTATTTCATTAACTATCGAATTTTATGATTATTTAATAAATTATTACTTGAATCCATTATTCAAAATTCTATATTTTTTTACACGAGAAAATTGTTAAAGTATTAGGCATATTTTTTTTAATTTCAAGAATATTTAACAATATTGACAACCTTATTAACCTTATTGACATTTGCTACTATTTCTAATTGTTTCAATCTTTAATCATTATAATCGTAATAAAAATTAAATAGATAGATATACTAATTACAGTGATATACAGAGAAAAAATCTTTGTATCGAAAAAATATCAGTGGGATATGAACCCGAAGCAGCTACAATTTCACTATGATAGCCATTAAGATTTAAAAAATATATATTTGCAACGTTTCATTAATAAAACACCTATTATTCTATTTTCTAGTAGCAACAACGTTTATATCGTAAGAGGAAGCAGCCATTTTTTTATTGAGTGGCTTTAAAACATGTTGATAAATTAATAATTGGTGGTTTTAATCATAGAGTTTTATTTTTATTTATAATAATAATTTTACCACAAAGCGTTTTTACTATTATTGAAGAATAAATTAATTTACCTAATCATTTAAATATTTCAAAGATCACGTTATTTCGCTATTTCCCTCCAACAGCCTCCCTTCTATGCTACCTTCGATCCCAAATACGGTAAGGGTCTTTCTCCGAAACTCTTACACCCTACCCCTTACGCCCTTGCTCAATTAAGCCATAAAGGAATCCCAACATCCCCTCAAATCTATTGTCCTGTTCAAATTCACGTTTCGCCAAATCTAGGCTGTCTGGCCTGTTGACAAAATCTGCGATGAAAAACGTTATAGTACATCGTTTCACTTCTAAAAATAGTATACATTTAATTCTTACTCAAAAGTAAATAATTTTGTGAAAATTTTTTAAAAGCATCACAAACTGGCGTTTCGCCCCAAAACTATATGAGTCGTAATACGCAGTTGTTAAAAAAATGGAATTAGTCAATAAATAAAGTAAATAATAAGGACGTGTGAAAAACTAAATACCATAAAAATAAAATAAACATTTTAATGATCGGGGGTCCTCTTCAATTTGTTAGCTAAGGTCATCTGGACTAGAAAATATTTTTTTCTTGATCCAGGTGATAAAAACTTATTCCATCGTATTACAAAATTATAATCTTTTGTCATGAAAATACTCTTAAAAATATGTACCTATATTCTAGTACCTGATAAGGATCTGGTATTATCCAAAACCAGTTTAAATCAACTATAAATTTTATTTGAAATACCTAATTAGTTTACTATCGCAGTAAATAAATAAATCAAACGAGTTGTTAATCAAAAAACAAATACCACACCATAAATTGATTTGGCAGTGACCACGTTGTGTAACATTTAAATTAAGCTAATATTATATATTTATATGAATATTATATATAAGATATAATATATATATATATATTTTAACTAACTTTGCATAACATGCATACAATTAGTATATTTGTTTCTTATACAAATATAAGTTGTTTGGTTTTCAAGTATGAGTTACACAAAGTTTGTTAAGGAATATATTTTAACAATTATTATATTTTCATACATTTTAAAGTATTATTACCGCATTAAATTCTATATTAAATTTGTCCGACAAATAAAAAAAAATACAATTGCTCTTCTACTTATAAAAAATCCACTTCGGCGTTGGCAAGAGTCAAGAAAATTTTGTCTGTGCAGGGATTTTATTTATTTTCTCTCGGACCATTATTTAATAGAGTTATGAAATATTTAAATTTTTGTTCTGCTTTATTTTGTTTTATTTAAAAATGGTGGCTTCGTACGCCATACATTTAGAAAGACCGCTAAAGAATACGGCCCTCGTAGCCCAATGGGCATGACACTGAGGGTTCACACATATTGAGGGTTCCGATTTCGATTCCCGGTGAGGTCACAATGAATATATGTAATTTACTCAAACTAAGGTGTATTGCAATATGTTTTTCTTCAGTAATTCAGTAAAAAAATCAGTTGAATCGTAAAAAAAACTAGAAATAAATTCCGAGAATTATCGTATCTACTTAATACTATATTTTAAAAAGGTAAGAGTTGTATTTCTATGCAATCCAAACATATGGGAAAATAATGCAACTAGCAAGCCAAGACGTTAGCGTTTGGCGAATATTTCGAGAACTTTTTCCAAATATTGGCAACACATTTATCACAAAACAGATGTTGTTAATGGTCACTTATATGTTCCTTATGTGCGTACTGGCATGCTTCGTTTACTTCCTTTTCTTGGTTTATTGTAAAAGTTCCACAGAAGTTCGACTCATGGCAATTATCGGTTAGATGAACTGCAATGTGTGCAGTGGCTTGTTCATATTATTTATTATATTTCCGACCGTTAACCTTCAAGCGCTCGCGCGTTCCTACATTGCAAGAGCTCCTGCGACAGTTCTCTGCTTACTTTTTAAGTTTTTCACCAAGAATTTGTGGAATCAACGTAGACAACTTATAATTAATACATTTTTGACAGAAATAATATTTCGTTAATAAATAATAAATAATAAAATTTAACCTACAACAATGATATAGTATACAAAAATCTTCTTTTTTGTATATTTTACATTGGAATAAAAAAAGCATACTTATTTTCTTTAATTTTATTTAATTGATAATACGTCTTTAATAACAATGATAAGCAAATATAAACAATTAATTTTTTTTATATGCTATACCTCACCAAAAATAATTTCTTATTTTACAGGAGAGCAAAATAATGTTCTGTCAATCTGATTTTGTCAACGTTTCTTTTATAATTAAATGCTTTACATATTTTTTATTCCAATATATGTTTTGTCGATGATTCACTGTGATGAACGACAAAAAGCAAATATTACTTTTTAAACATGTTAAAATGCATCCATTTATATTTATTTATCCGTATAAACCTGCATATCATGCAGCCTAAGAATCACACATACTCGATTATGTGTGATTCTCCTTGATTTAGGATGTCGTGACAAAATATTTATAATGTTCAAAAAATTATACGTTATGGTTATGACCTCATGTGCTTATGGTATTTTCGGTAAAAATAATAAAGAATATTTATTTGCTATTGGAAATGTTTTACAAAATTGATTTATTTTTCAATTGTCTGACATGGTTATATTTTAAAGAATCGACATGCCAAACTTTTTTTTACACATCAAATACGTAATTTGTCATCCGGGTCACAAAAATGCTATTTTTTAGGATTCCTCTTTGCACTCACATAAGCTCGACCATTACCCCCATTAGAGACCGCCGTTGCCCCTAACGGCGAGCCGTCCGGCTAACGGCGTTATATCGGGCGGTTGCCTAACGGAACTGAAATGGTTTTCCACTGTTCCTGAAATGCGCTTTTGTTCGATAGTAGAACTTCAACAGATTGGAAGTAAACAAACGTACATTTTAATCCCAAAATGTTTTCAGCTTTTGTTTGTAGAATGGCTTGACCCTTGGATAAATTAAAAATATTAATTACTTTAGATTAGAATTATTAATTGTAAATGTATAATTTTGTAAATATTAGGTTAAGTATGCTTTTTTAAGTAATTTTGCATTAATTTATTCATATTTTATAATATATTTGTATCTTTGTACATAATACGTAACGTCCTTGAAATTTTTTTTTTTGTCTTATTGGCCTAGAGATCAAGACTCAAAATGAAGGATAGTGATGAAGTGGTCAAAAAAGGGATTATTATAAAACAGTAATATGTTAGTCCTTATTTCACAACACAAGAATAAAGCTAAGATTTAAAAAAGTAAATAGTGGTGTTCGTGAATTTACGCAAATCCATTATTTTATCTCCCGTACTTATGCTCTAATGGTAATGTGGTTACAAATTTATTTATTTTAATACAAATGAATTGACACAAAAACATTTTCAATATAACTGTAAATAGATGGAGATAGTAAATTTTTCTTCTACTGCGAACATTCATTGACTGTTGAATTAACGCGATTTTTGGAAATAGTGTAAAAATATGTGATATCTATTCCATGAAAGCATCTCTATTAAAAAAAACTTTGGAGCTAATTGTGGAGTTTAAAAGCAAAGGTATCAATATAATGTAGTCATTGAGGATTACTTATTCATTATGTACTGAATTCGAGATTTTATAGGAAATAGAGCCAGTAAATGTATTGAAAACATGATTTTGAAAGAAATAGAAATAAAAATTCTAGAATTCAGTAAATTTTAAATTGGTAATTCTCGGAGGCTGCATTCAAAATATATTTTTTTCAATTTTTGGAATGAGTACAGCTGCTTTTGCTTTTATATCACAAAATCTTTCCTCTTGTCTTTATGAAAGTAGTATAAAGTTAAAAAAAATACTTTATTTAAAAACGATATTTATCTTTCATTATTCCTTTTACGTTATCGTAGAAAATATCAATTCACTTTAATTACGGGACAAAGAGGTTATTTATATTGTAATGGTAATTGTCAGGCGTTATCATACTATGTAATTGGTTAGTAAAAATATTGAAAAATCTGGTAAGAAAGAAAATCTTACATGTCCTAAATTAGTAATCCTAAACATGACTGAAAATTGTAACTTGCACAGAGACATCAGAATCTGAAAAATAATCAGAAACAGCGCAGTAAATTTGGTAATTAATAATTTAAATTTTTTCATGTATATATGAAATGTTTCTTAGAATTTTAATAGTACTTTTTTTCCATTTCCCGTGAACTCTTTTTGTATTTCACACTAAATAAGTTTTATTTTCCTCCTTGAAATAAATGAAAAATATGTAATATAAAAATTTCTTCGTTTCGAATGAAGTTTATATTTTGGATAAAATAAATCACCTAAAATGAAAACATTCGCAGAAATATGAAAGACTTTTGTTTTGTGTCGATTCGATTTTTAGTATTTGCGAGTATCCATTGTTCAAGCCTCGGATTGGCGAATGTTGCCCTAGTAACAATAAAAAGGGTGATTCCTTATCGATTCCGCTGTGCGAACGGTGGATAAGAAAAGGATTTTCCACTACAAAGAAGGACCTGAATGAAGGAAACGCGGATCAAATTAAGGCTTTTCTCCAACCGAGTATCCGAGCGTTTTCCACTTATTTGTCGATCGCAAGGACGCTCTTCCTTGGAACGAAGTTTTACCGGTCATAGCTGATTCTTGGATAAAACGCCTGATGTTTGGAAAAGGAGAGGAAACGATAAATTACCACGATACCAAAATCTCCTCAAAGATTCTTTATTTATCTAAACATATTTTAAGTATATATTGTGCACGGTTCTCTGACCTATTCTACCGCCACATTTTAACGGATTTTCCGATCCTTTTAATTTTGGATTCAGAAATGATTTTTGCTTCACAATTTTCTGTACTAGTTATTTTTTAGGCTTTATTTTTCAGGTGTTAATAAGTATGTTAAAATAAATGCAAAGCAAATGAGTCGACCGATCGTGCGGCGTTTCGCGACGAAAAAGACTCGGTGAAAGATCCGCGCAGTAACTTACTGAGGAAAACAAATAAAATATTTGGTCTAAATCATAAATGCTTGCATTAAAGGAAAATATTATAAATTTTCACGAAACACCCTCTAAAATTCCAACAGCCGGTAGCAACTTGAAAAATGTGCACTTTGTACCGTGTTTATACTCGTATGTAGAAAAATGTAGAAACTACGACAGAAATATTCATATTGCATGTACTATGCAAGGAGCAACATCATATTTTTGGGCAGGGCTTTTATAAAAGGGCTGGAATTGCAAAATGCACTTATGTAGGTAGTCAATTTAAAAATATTAGGGGTTGAATAAGAAATGATTGGCTAACTGCCGAAAAATGGATTAAAGGTTAGTTGTTTTGATTTACACTGAAATTACTAACATTTTTATATAAAAATATAAATAGATATATATATATATATATATATATAGGGGCATATGTACATATAAATTTAATTTTATATAAATTTTGTGGAATTCCTTTGATTTGGGGCTTTGCGGTATTTTCTAAGAGATGATTTTTTCTAAATTGACAAATTTCGTTTCATTGTGTTTCCTTCCATTTCATTGTCTTTCTCTTTTCTGTTTTTTAATGTGCAAAGGGTTGACTTTTGAAATGACAGTAGATTTACGACTGGTACAATGTTCATAAGAAAAGAATAACAATAATCAGACCACGTCGTATTGAATTTTTATGTCACTGTTAATTTAGTTACACATTTTATATTAAATGGGTCAATACTTTGAAAAAGTTTTATGGTAATAATAAGTCATTTAAAAGTTTACTATATTAAATCTTTAGACTTCAGATTAAAATCCTTTACATTCACTGAATTTCGAATTGTGTTCGGTAGGCTGCCAAAGATTTTAAGTCCTTTTTACTTCAAACAATTTTGTTAGGTGTTTTTGTTTTTCTTCTTAAGTCTTATTCTGTGGCCACCTCTTGTATTGTATGAATGAAAATTCTTATATAGTTTCATCCTGTTATTTAAGTATTTTGGCAATAATCTATGTGCATTTTCAAATATTTGTACCTACCGAAATGGTATATTTAATTCCCCAATTCCAATATTATATGCATTTCTTTTTTTTATACTATTTTATAGTTTCTTAAGCATTTATATGTTGCTTATAAATAATATACTGTCATCAATCAGTGTGCGGGAGAATCATTGTATTCAATATTAATTTACTTGTATTTTCGGTTAAAGACTTTTTAATTCTTCCAAGTAAAGATCATTTTCTGCAATTTTCTTCACAACATATTCAGCGTTTTCTCTAAATATTTATTTTGAATCTTTGATTATATCTAAGTATTTAATACTATCTACGTTTTCTGATATCTCATTTTTAGGTGTGACTTTATATGTGGTTGATATTGTTTGCTTTTTCATTCATACAGTTTTTGAAATATTAAATTTTATTTTATTGAATTGAAGCCATTTCTATATTTCTTCCAATTCTTTTATTCTGTTGTAAATTGCTGTTTCTAGGTCACTACCATGTATGTATTTCATATATTATATTTATTATTTAATACACCTACTAATTTATATCGCTAACGTATGTAGGAGAAATAAAACTAGGAGGGTCTCACAAAATAATATGTAAATATGTAACTGATTTATAGAGAAAATAATAATATTCTTATATTATCTTTTTATGATTTTCTCAATTTTGATTTCTGATTTTTGATTTTTAAACTCGTAAAAGTGAAACACAAACATTCAAGTATTTCAAGCTTTGTTTTAATACTGACTTCTTGCAAACCTTACTATTACTATTTTCTTACTAAAGTAAAAAAAAATATTCTTCTAGTAATTGCATGATAGATTATGCACTAATTGGGTGCATAGAAAATATGCTGGAGCATTTGTTTAAACTTTAAGAAATAAAAATAGTATTTTAGTTAATGGTGATCGCAATATCATCGCACAGCTCTTGAATCATTTAAATCAAACTAGTCCACGACGATTAAAGCTGGCTAAGAGGATTAATGAAATATTTCACGAAGCTCAAGGCTTCAATATCTAAGCTTGACTTGTGATAGCATCTGCCGGCCCTGACGTCCATGTCGTTGTTGAAAACAGGTCGAAGAGAACTGTTTGAATTTATAAGTAAACAAGCACTCTACCTCTCTGAAATGCAGACGCCCTCGCAGGTGCGGCTTGCGAGACTAGATCCACCCCTGTCTTCATAATGTTGGCGGTACAAAAGGTACTGATGCACACGTACTTACATTATTTCTTACCATACTTCGTCATGGGATGGAGTTGCTTGAGAACCATCATAATGTTATTAGTTTTGCGGTCTTGGGGTACGTTTTATTCATAGATCATGAAATTTACAGAGATGAACAAAACCTGTTCTTTGGTAAAGGAGGTTAAGTCACGGCGGAAGAATGTTTCCCTACGCATGTTAACTCCATTAAATTATATATATATATATATATATGTTAAATCGAAGGCTTTCACGGGTACAATATGTGTTAGTTCTAACTACTTTGGGGGTAACCCGCGTCAAATTCTGGTCGTCAGGACCAGTCGTCTGCCGACGTTTCGAACAGATCTCACTGTTCATCTTCAGGGCGCCTTGTCGGTGAGCTGCTTCTCCAAAAAACGTACAACCGTTTGGGTCCGAAGCTCACCGTCAAGTGAAAGTTTGAAAAATTCTGCGTCAGGTGTTTGTGGAGGAGTGGGTTTCTCCAGCGACGCCGTTAATATGTTTTGCTCGGCTTCTAGTAGTAGTAGCTTCCAGTAGTTAGAACTAACATATATATATATATTATATATAGCTATATATATATATATATATATCTTGCATACATAAATCCACTGGAAACTTTTATTTTTTTACAATAAAATTTTGTTTCAAATAGCGTCTCTTAAAATAAAAACGACATCTTGTAATAAAGTGAGATTTATATTTTTTTTTAATAAATTTTAATTAAATAACTTTGTTTAAACCACTTAAATAATGACGCTCCGTCTACCGGTTTCGATACCACCGTATCTTTATCAGGACTGACGTACAACTACATACGTCAGTCCTGAGGAAGATACGGTGGTATCGAAACCGATAGACGTTGAGTCATTATTTAAGTGGTTTATAAAAAGTTATTTGAATAAAATTAGAAGAGAATAAAAGAGAGTAGAAAATTTTTTAATGTAGTTTTCATGACGAAATAATCTTTATTAAAGATATATCTGAGAAACTAGCTATCTGTTTAAAGTAAAAGTTTGTTTATTCACAAACCATGTTTATTAAAAGGTATTTGAAATATTTCACGTTTCAATAACATCAAATCGTAAATCTGGGTGCACATTTGTTTGCTTTTAACAATTGAAATGGTAGATGAGTTTTATCGTTTTGTCAATTGCACGATATTCACATACGCTCTGTTGGGTTTTAACGAGCAAAATATTTTGACTAAATGAACGTCTACATGAAAAATAAATACATTTTATTTTCTCGATGCCATGATGAGTTTAGATAGTCATTTTTACGTTCACTCTTGCTCTAGCTCATGGTGTGAACTATTTATCGAATTAGATAAATGAAATCAAATTAATTTACTATACCGTTATGAATACTATGCGTTTCTCAGAAAGATTATTATGATTCTCTAACCGTGAACTAAGCCTAAAAATTGTAATGCGTATGATTCGATGTTATATTTTCGCTTTTCTTATATAGGGTGGAGGCGTGGACGCTAAACCAAGAAGTAATCCGCAAAGTCGAGGCTTTTGAGATGTGACTCAGTCAATGTATACATACATATAAAATTTTCCTGGGTGGATAGAGTTACAATTTTTAAAGTTCACTGGCATATATGAAAAGTTCTAGAAGTGCGGACCATCAAGAAAAGAAAACTCGAGCATCTCGGACGTATTATGAGAGGACCATAGTAAAGTCTCAACCAACTCATTATCCAGAGGAAAATAAGTGGAAAAAGAAGCGTAGGAAAACGCCGCGTCTCATGCAGCGTAACTCAACTGAGTTGTTCCGTAAGGTGGTGAACAGAGTCATGAACGCCAATATAATCGCCGACCCCAGTAGGAGATGGCAGTAGGTATAAGAAGAAGAATAAATAATATAAATTAATATTTATTAAATAGGTTATGTTATAAGAAAATAATTATTCAATTAATGGTTTTATAGTTTAATTATTTTTTAGATTGACAGGCATCTTTGATTAAACACATCCTTAAAATACCAAGGATTGAAAAAAGATGTATTGTGTCCTCACTGGAAATTAAAACAAGTACTCCCAGTATTAAAAGCCATTGACACGTCCACTGGATTACAAGTCCATCAAAAGCATGCAGTTCAGGTACATATTATAAAACACTTCCGTATTGATAATAGTATTATTAGTTAACGTGAAATTATACACACGTATCTACTGTCACCTTTTAAGTTCTCCCGTTTTTTATTTAAATATGCATCTACTTAAGTTTTTTCCTAACCCTTTAGCATAAAGCAACAATATATAAGTTTTTTTCTAATATGATTTAATGTTTAACATCTGATTGGAATGAGGTACTCGGATATTATTCATTCGTTATTATGAATTGACACAAATATAGTTAGTCGATTTGTAAAACAAGCAACTCTCGTAAACTGTTGTTATTTTCATGCCAATTGTAATGATTTAAATACAAGGATGTTTATTTTCTAAATTCATTCACAAGTATGAACGGGAAAATAAACACCGTTAGCCGAAGGGATGCAGAATACTTTTCTTGTTGATTTTTATATCTATATTTAGCGTGATTTTATAATTCAAGCGATTAATACAAAGTTATTAGGTATGTGAAAATAAATAAGTATACAAAAACATCCTCGTAATTAAATGCAACGTTGTGCCAAAATATCAAAGCAGTCGGAGAATAACTTTCAGAGATTATCGATTTTTTACAAACGAACATCTACATTTTTATTTATATAAATTTTAAAGATTATGTTTCTATACGCGAGTTCTTTAATTTGATGGAACAGAAAAAAAATATATATATTAAAAATAATTTTGTTATATGTACAACATAAATTTAAAAAAAATATATACGTATATAATTAAAAAACTAAAAAAATGTTTTTCGCATTTAGAAACAGCCGATAGAAATGCTGACCACACGTGGCCACGCATTATTGACCGCCGAACATCCATTAGGCCTAAAAGATAGCAATTAATAGCATTTCTTTGATAATTACTAGTGTTTTATTAATGTTATTAATGTAAATCCTGAACTTGGCCGTGCAACTGCTTTATTAACTGCACAGTGACCGCAGTGGCAACCTGAAGGGTACAAAAATATGTTTCTTGATTAACTATTTTCGACAATGAAAAATAGATTTTACTCGTAAAAGGTATTTTACTAGAAGGATAGAAAACTAAAATAAAATAAAATACCTACATAAAAATCGTGGTAATGTCTCTGATATTGACATTATTGGGAAGATAATTTTATGCCAAAAGTGTTTTAATATGATTACGGTACCGCGAATTCCAAAATTAATTTGCACAATTTACAGGTATTATTCTGGGTAAATCTATCCATGGTAAAACGCAGCTACAAGCTATAAAATTGGCTGTTAACTTTGGACTTTGAAAAAAGTATTGCCAATAAGAAAAACAAACAGCTGAAAAATAGGCTTCATTCAATCGCTATTACCATTACCAC